>CAMXCT020006697.1:0-75000 GCA_947184155.2 Cladocopium goreaui
TGAGAATTACCCTGCGCAAAGGCAACAACATTCTGTGCCCATATGGCATCCTGCGCATCAACTCTGGGTGTCGCCCGAGCCACTTTCCGTTAGCCAAAGCTCGCACAGGCATTTCAGGTGGGTTTTTGACCAAACACCGCCTACATTCTTTGCACAAAGGGGCTTGTTCCTCGCCTGCGCACATGCGTTTCGTCACACGACGTTTGTGTAAAAGCATTTGGACCTTATCACCTGTTTGCAACAGAACAGTTGAACAAGACTTGAAGACTTCTTCCGATGGCACCTCTGGTCAAGTTGACACATACAGCTTTGGGTCTAATAGCAAACAAACTTTATCTTCTTTCTGAAACTCAGTCTTCGCACCAGCAATGAAAGTCGGAATGAGTTCCTCTGACCAACGTCTTTCAGCACACACTACACATGCGACAAACCGCCGGGGTCCCCATCTCTCATCTCGCTGCAAACCCTTCCCCAGACTCAGCTTGTCATGCATGTGCGTAGTGAAGTTGTTCCAATCTGTCGCTCCTCTAACTTGGAATTCAGAAAAGTTCTGCCACGCAGCCCGCTGCAAACTGCCAGGAAACTGCCACACTTCTCGCGAAAGCAAGTGCAAGACACGCAAACGATATGTGTGATAACCTTCATGCACAGCATCACAATGTTCAAAGAACTCACCTAAGTTTGTGAACCATTTCTCTTCACACCCTTGCAACAAACATGAAATGGGCGGCATGTTCTCCGGAGCATCTGCGAAAGTCCGCAACTGGTTATCAAGCCCAGATCGCACAGGAAGATTATACCTTTTTGCAAATAAGGCCAAGGGCGTCTGATCTAGCATGAACGGATCCACGTGATCTTTCTCCGTTCTTTCACGAGCAAGCTTTAAGCCACGTCTGGCGCGGTCTTGCTCCCTGGTGGAGCGGTCTTGCTCCCTGGTGGAGCGGTCTTGCTCCCTGGTGGAGCGGTCTTGCTCCCTGGTGGAGCGGTCTTGCTCCGTGGTGGAGCGGTCTTGCTCCCTGGTGTAGCGGTCTTGCTCCCTGGTGGAGCGGTCTTGCTCCCTGGCGGAGCGGTCTTGCTCCGTGGTGGAGCGGTCTTGCTCCCTGGTGGAGCGGTTTTGCCCCCTGGTGGAGCGGTCTTGCCTCCTGGTGGAGCGGTCTTGCTCCCCGGTGGAGCGGTCTTGCTCCCTGGTGGAGCGGTCTTGCTCCCTGGTGAAGCGGTCTTGCTCCCTGGTGGAGCGGTCTTGCCCCCTGGTGGAGCGGTCTTGCTCCCCGGTGGAGCGGTCTTGCTCCCCGGTGGAGCGGTCTTGCTCCCTGGTGAAGCGGTCTTGCTCCCTGGTGGAGCGGTCTTGCTCCCTGGTGGAGCGGTCTTGCTCCCTGGTGGAACGGTCTTGCTCACTGTCTTGCTCCCTGGTGGAACGGTCTTGCTCCCTGGTGGAACAGTCTTGTTCCCTGTCTTGGTCCGTGTTGGAGCAGTCTTGCTCCCTGTTGGACAAGTCCTCCTTCCTTCCAGTGCAATCTTGCTTTCCCTGTGCGTTCACTGTTTCTTTTTGCTGCTCAATAGATCCAACTGGTTTGAAATATTTAAGTAAACAGTTTCCCTGCGAAGCGTCAGCAGCTTTTCTTTTCGATCTCGAAGCTTCTGGAACATTCTGCGAACTTGCAGCGTGTGTAGGGACAGCTCCAGTCAAAACCGGTTGAGTCCCATCAACACTTGCTGCTGCTTCAGTAGCGTGGGCAGCACCAGGAAGAGCAGGCGCTGCTTTACAAAGACATTCAGACCAGGAGTGTTGTTGGCATACCATTCCTTCAAACAACATGGTTTTCCCAGAGCACTGGTCATCACACCTTTCAAATAAAACGCCACATGGAACCACGGGACATTCTTTCATCTGCACATTCCGCACAAACTCATCATTGGCCAAATGCCATTGGCCATTCTGGCACAGTGCTGTTACATAGTGGCCGCTTGTCATGCTCACAGAACTGTCTTCATCATGCAGATGCAATATCGCTGCTTTCACTCTGTAACCTGTCAACAAAAACAGTATTGACTTCCATACCACAGAAAGCACAGCTGACACTAAGCACAACTAAAAACACACGAAATACAAAACAAGCTATGATTTTTCCAAGGGGCGCGGCTGCATCTCAGCCATTTCTGTGAAGAGCATGCGCAAGTCCACCTCTGCGTTCCAGTCAACAATCTTGGTTGCAATCCAAGACAATTTAGCCGTCACTTCGTCTACCACAAATGGAATGGTTTGCAGAAGAATTTCCTTACTGACAGTTTCCAAAGTGCCATGGCGCTGTTTCAGATGTAAGTCTACAAACTCTTGCAGACAACACTCTTCTCCCAGTGTGTAGGCCGACTGATGCAACGGAGTGGCGTTGAAGCAAACACTAACTTGCTCCGTAGACTCCGGAGCGTTTGATAGCTGATGGACAACTTGAAGAAATTCCATGGCATCACACTGCCTATCGATGAATCCGTAGTTCTGCCAATGGTCTAAAACAAAAATGCAAAAGTTCGATGGGCGCCACCACTTCATAATTCCCCATCCATTTCAAGAGTTGTGGCAATTCTTTACAGGGAAAAGGTCTCTGCAACGATGCTCTTTCCAAAGTTTCGCTGTAGTGTAGCCACTCAGAAACAAATTCAGAGTGCCAAAGCAACTGAACAGCACTGTTCAACCAACATGTCAGCGACTGAAAGTTCACTAACCCCGTGTAAGTGTTCTGTCCTTGCTTCGCCTGCATTACATTCACAATGCTGAAGTCTCGCAGCAACTTACTGGTCGGCTCTTGTCTTTCTTGTGCACGTCGCAATGCCACACCGCGGCACGCCGCTTCCAGAGGCAAACTGTTGCGCCCTAGTTCCCTGGACTGCCAAAACAATCGGTTCTCACGCACCTCTTCGAAAAACCTACAAAGACAATCTCCTACTTCCAAAGGACCATAGCAGAATCCTAACTCTTCACGATACTTCTGGACACATGGCTGCAAGCCACTCATCACAATAGGAGGGCTACGATACATCTTCTTAGTACCATCTCTGAACACACGTTCCAGTCTCTGTTGAACAACACGATTTTGCGCCTGAACTGTCGCACGGCCAAGGGATGCATCAGATGCTCGCTCAATTCCAATGGCAATGCGATCCCATGTCATGAAGGTTTTCATTCTATCCCACACGATGTTGTATTTATCAATAAAGTTTTCTTGCCGGCTGATTGCCGCAACAATTTCTTCTTTCAGCGCTTCACATTCTTCAGCAGACAGGGGTTTGGTTTCCAGTGTGTGACACGAAGCGCCGGGATCCATTCCATGGCCCTTGAACAACTCCGCATGCGTGCGCAACATTTCTGTGTTGCGACAACGCCATCGGAGACACTTGGCTCCTTTCTGCCTGGAGGCACTGTTTCGAATTTCTAGCATGGGAAACACAAGTCTTGGGGCAAAGGGAACCAAAATTGCAAAGACAGCAGCCACTGTCGCATTATGGCTCGGACAAACCAGCCAACAGGTAGCGAACGATAGCATCTTGCACCACGAGCAATGCAAATTCCCTAAGGTGCACAAAAGACACACCACGCTGAGACGACCGTACTCCGAATTACCGCCACACAACAACCGGAACAACGCAAACAGCAGCAGTCTAACTAAACGATATTCTTGCCAAACATGTTGCCATACAAGCAGTCCAGAGCACATGCGCAGCGCACCTGCAAGAACCACACTGCAAACATAATGCCACCCTTCCTGTATACGGATCTTGCAGCTGACTGGCCGGAAGATGGAACAGAACATCATGCGCATCATTTTTTTGTTTTTTCTGCCTTTGATGCAACTGATATTCCAAGGCTTCGGCTTTCTGAACCCCGAACTAGCACAAGTCGGCTCAACTGCGGCTACTCTGTCACACATCTGATGCGTCAGCATCCTTTGCTTGCGGCATAGGACACGCTTGCTCCGAGCATCCACACAAAATAAAAATGCCACAAAGACAAGGCCATTCCATACATACAAGGAAAAAGTAACACAGCACTGATACAGAAAATGCTTCTCTGCAATGATTGTCTTCGAAGCGATTTCATTCGAAGAGACCACAAACCCATACAGTACATGTAAAGTAGGACGGCGCAAAGCCCGGTAGGCTTTGCAACTGTCCTTGCGCTTCCATCAGCAGCCATCTCCAATCCGTGAAAAGCCACAACGGCGTTGGAAGACATGAAGCACGCCCAGTGTAGACCACAAGCCAAAAGCAGCAAGGCGGCATGTATCCCAGCAAACATCGCCACACTGTGCACGCCGGCGCCAGACGAAAGCTGCGCCTGACATCACAACCGGATCGGACTGCAATCTTGACTAAAATTAAGAGACCAAACAAAACAGACAATTTCTTTTAGTCATTCGAGACCAAATGACATACACTCCAAACTGCCGCAGAGACTGGTGAACCCCGTGACTTCCCCTGGCAACCGTCCTTCGTTGCAGCTTTCCGCCCGCCACTAGCAGCTCGCCCTGCCCAAAAGCAGTTGAAGCCCACGCTGTGCTTCCACCCATGTACCTGCCAAAGCGACAAACGAACTTATTTGTGAACAACCCGCCAATCAAACTGTATTCAGCATATCAATATCTTGTGAAGTTGAATCAACAAATAGTCATTCGAGACCAAATGCCATACACTCCAAACTGCCGCAGAGACTGGTGAACCCGTGACTTCCCCTAGCAACTGTCCTTCGCTGCAGCTTTCCGCCCGCCACTAGCAGCTCGCCCTGCCCAAAAGCAGTTGAAGCCCACGCTGCGTACGAGCCCTGCGACATGTACCTGGCAAAGCGACAGACGAAATCATTTGTGAACAACCCGCTAATCACACTGTATTCAGCACGCGTCACCTGCGCACTCCAGTAGTACACAGTCCATCCGTCAGCATTCAGCATCTGCTGCGATTTCGTCTACTCTAAAACCTAGACATGTCCATGCCCTCTCACAAAACTCAACCAAGCTATCACAATCATTTCATCTGCAGAGACGCGTTCATGATGACTTTGTGTCTATCATGCCTCCTCTACTATCAGTTGCCGCTCTATTTCTTATACAGCCACAGACCCATCAGACCGCCCTGCCACAAAAGCAGTTAAGTCTTAAGATGCGATCCGCCGCTAGAAGCTCGCTCCGCCCAAAAGCAGTTGGAGCCCACTCTGCCTGCTTCACACTACCAACAGTTCCCAGAACCGCTCAGAATTCTTCTCCTTCATGAGTCTTCCGCATCTTCAACCGCTTGGCAGATCGTTGCTGTGCAAACAATTCTTCAATCTCCTGAGTCCTTGCTTTGGTCTCTGCCATTCCTGTTGTTCGAAGAGACCACAAACCCATACAGCACATGTAAAGTAGGAACGCGAAAAGCCCGGTAGGCTTTGCGTTGCAAAGCCTACCGGGCTTTTCGCCTTCCTACTGTACATGTGCTGTATCCCTCAGCAGCCATCTCCAACCCGTGAAAAGCCACAACGGCGTTGGAAGCATTCAGCATCTGCTGCGATTTCGTTGTTGCGAACATTTTCTTCCCAACGTTGACTCTCGTCCAGCTGTAGACAATGAAATCTCCAATCTCGAAGAAGGGCCTTCCCTCAGCACAAGCGCCTTCTATGTTTCATTGCGCCACAGCTGGAAGATCTCTTCCAGCTGTGACGCAATGAAATCTCCAATCTCGAAGAAGGGCCTTCCCTCAGCACAAGCGCCTTCTATGCTCGATCTATGCGACAATCTCTCTGCATAGTTCTCAAAGGCAACGTCTACAGCAAACAAAAGCTGCGCAAATTTCACAGTGTCATCCCAACTCGTGACACCAAATGGCCATGATCTCTTTGCCATGGCTCTTGAAACATAAGACCTTCCCAGTCAAAACCAGTTCAGTCCCAATTTCACAGTGTCATCCCAGCTCGTGACACCAAATGGCCATGATCTCTTTGCCATGGCTCTTGAAACACAAGACCTTCCCGGTCAAAACCAGCTCAGTCCCAACAAGTGCAAACAGACAATGTCCGTCTTGCAGTGTCAAGCGACATCTAAAGATCTAGATCCTATGTAACTTCTCCACTCTTTCTCACTGAAACACTTCGAAGAGATACATCTATTACATTTATATTCTCAACCGTTTCAAGTGTGAGCACTATTATCTTATTCACGTTTCTGCTTGTGCTTGAACTCGCGTCGGCTGTTGCAGAGGGTGTCAAAGCACAAGCTGCTTTCCAAATCCCTTATCCAACACTTTCAAAAGCAGCCACAGGCCAATGTGCTTACTTCCACTCAAACTCCTCGCCTGCGCAGCACACGCAGATTGGTCACCCGCTCCCATCACCTGCCAAGCAAACAAAAACACGGAAGAAAACATTATTTGACTGTCACCAGAGTACACTAGTTGATATTGTTCACCTGTGCCCAATTTTCAAACTCTCACCAACTTCCAAACATAGACTAACTCACAACTGACCTGCCGACAGTCCACGCCTGTTCTGTCACAGCCTCCTGTCATACAGAAACAAGAGCAAGTAACATACAGCCATCCACATCTTTGAAACACTATCTTTCTCCCAAACTGTCTAGACAGACAATTCCAAACATACACTAACTCACAACTGACCTGCCGACAGTCCACGCCTGTTCTGTCACAGCCTCCTGTCATACAGAAACAAGAGCAAGTAACATACAGCCATCCACATCTTTGAAACACTGTCTTTCTCCCAAACTGTCTAGACAGACAGCTCCTTCACAAACAAACCAAACTGCCGCAGAGACATGTTCATAAAAGAGCAAGTAACAAATGCCCATACACATCTTTAAAACCCAGTCTTTTCTTCCACACTTGCTATACAGCTTCTACCACACACCAAACTGCTGAAGAGACATGTTCCTGACGACGTTGTGTCTATCAAGCGCTTCTCTACAAGCAGCCTCTCACTACTCAAACTTTTTCTCCAGAGCTGCTTCCAAACAGCTTAGCTCATAGACCCGCGCATCCATCAGACAGCCCCGCCCACAAGCAGTTAAGTCCCAAGGATGCCACCCGCAACGTCCAGCTCTCCCAGCCCAAAAGCCGTTAGAGCCCATGCTGCGTGCGAACCGTCCAACCCGAAGCCTGCCACTGTGGCTCCTGCCACTCCTCCTCATAGCTGCTACGGCTGGTGAGAGCATTGGTTTCCCACACATGGTCTCCAACCTCCCAAAACGGAGCTGCAGTGCGAAACACAGCAGCACGCTGCTCCAACTCACCATTCACCACACGGCCTTCATATGCAACATAGAAGACTCTATCACCTTCCACTTGCGGCACAATGAACATCACATCGTTTGCATGTGTAGTGCTCGGTGGCTGGAGGCATACATAGATGCGCTGAGAACCGACAGAACTCAACTCGTAGCGCCACACATGCCCAGCTCCTTTGCGAAATCGGCTCCGGGTGCCAATGAAAATTGTCTGTGGACGCTCAGACGCCACAACCAAGCCTGTGATAGAAACAGGCTCCGACATGGCTGGACGAAGAAAACCAAACCTCAGTCGCTTACAGCAAGAGTTGAGCCAATACGCACTGCTGCATTAATGCTGCTAAAAGTGTTCATTTCGTGACCATTTCTCACAACATGTCTCCACACACGATCTCATGTCTTGACTGTCGAAACTCAACCACTGCCACATGCCCACAGTAAAGCTCCTGAGCACAAACTCTTCCATCCCAATGCCACGCATGTACCTGACAAAGCGACAGACGAAATCATTTGTGAACATCCCGCCAATCAAACTGTATGCAGCAAACCAATGTCTTGTGAAATTGAATCGACAAAGAATTTGCAAACCAAATTCTTTGTTTCAGACAAAGTATATTTCAGCCAAACCAAATTCCACATGACTTCTTAGTGTCCATTCCTTGAAACATATCCGATTCACTTAGGCAACTTCACTATGTCATCCCAACTCGTGACACCAAATGGCCATGATCTCTTTGCCATGGCTCCTTTGGCGTTGCAGCGTTTGTTTTTCACGCACATCAGCAGTCTGGTAGGATCTTCGCACTGACAGCATGCACCCAGACGACATATCCTGGGCCACAGGTTCACATTTGAAGCCCAAAGGCTGTACCAGCTCAAGGCGTGACCTTCGTCATCCAAACCCAAATGTCATAATTTTCGCTCACTAATTCCTCAGAGGTCCGATCACAACAGTGTCTGTCCACATCCATCGTGCGCAAATGCTGCAGCAGTGTCAAGAGCCCTTGTTTCAGGCTATGCACGATCTCAACACCGGACATGACTGACAGCAACTTCTGCCATGCACTTGTTACAGTCTGAAGGCGCGTGGCCTTGTCCATGTCCGATACGTAACCGACCTCCAAAGCTTTCACCAAGAGCACTGAATCAGAAGCAACCTCATACACATCCAACCCCAAATCTTCATTTTGATGTTGCTTCGCATGTTGGTGCCTCTTTGCACAGGTCACCTTCCGTGGAAGAACTCCACGCTGTAAGGTGCGCAAGTCAAAGGCAATCTCCTCATACTTCTTCATCATTGTTTCGCTCAAAGTTTCCAGAAGTAACTCCAGTTGACGATGCGAAAGCAAACACTTGCGATACTGCGGATCTTTGTTCAAACAATTTTGTTGCGTTTTGCTTCTTGTTTCTATCAACCACGACGAATTTTCAGAAGTGTAGAAATTGCCAAGCTCTCTGTGGATAATTCTGCGCTGCTGCGCTGCCAGCTCCATCAAGTTCAGCGACTTGAACTGAAGTCGGTCAACTCGACAACGCGAAAATGCTTCAACGGCTTCTGATGCCGCCAGAAGCCGGGCCCTCAAATTTTTCACATTTTCGTCAATCTTGGCTAACATCTCAGCATGCACCTGTGTGGCTGCGACCAATGGAGTGCCTGTAATGGCCAACGTAAAAAGATCATTCTGTCGCACACATGCTTCAATACAATCCAGTAGACTCTTAATTGTGTCATCCGCGCCCTCCAGCGGCAACTCTTCACCTGAACGAGATGTTTTCACGGTGCTGACAGAGGGCGTTGCCTCTTCTTCCACACCTCGCTTCTTAATGCCAGTGAAACTTGCAGCAGGCACCCGGACAGCCCCGGTCAAAACCGGTTGAGTCCCTTGGATCCCTGCCGCAGCTCCAGCAGAAACATTCACACGGTCTTCGCCAGGCGCCAAAGAGCTTGAAGACGTCTGGACAGCTCCAGTCGAAACCGGTTGAGTCCCATGACCTTCTTGCCCCCGCACCGGACATCCAGCCCAATGTGTGTTGTGCCAGCGGACCGTGCAATTCATGCGGACATGCTTGGCTTCTGGCTCAGCACCTTCATGCAAAGCAATTTCCTGCTGCAGCCCAACTTTCTCCCACTCTTTCATTGTGGCAAACATAGAAAGCGACTTCAAATCTTTCCAAGTGGAGCGCGCCGGCACACCATGGCAAAACTCTGCTTGGAAGTCTCCTGCCATCACCAAAGCGTCACCGCCTTCTTGGAACAACATCCTTGTCACTGGACCTTTTTTGGGGCCCAAGGTCAACACACCCCCATGCCCAAATGAAAAGGACGTGATCGGATCAACATTGCTGTAAGTGGCAGACTCATCTGAATGAGGGCTGATTCCATGATTTTGGTTGTGATCATTCCAATTCCACAACACCTGCCATGACTTGTCAAGCCAAGTGGGACGCAAATCTCGATTCTGAAAAGCTTCATAGTTCTTCATCAATGTGGCGTCCCATACTTTCTCAAATCTGCTTCCAGCTTGCCACATGGCCGATGAAGTTGGCACATGTTTCTGGTGAGCGTCTGCTCCAAAGCTGCTGCGACACAGACAGGGAGCACGCGTCACCTGCGCACTCCAGTAGTACACAGTCCATCCGTCAGAATTCAGCATCTGCTGCGATTTCGTTGGACGCGCATTGTTGTTGCGAACATTTTGTTCCCAACATTGAATCTCTTCCAACTGTGGCCCAATGAGATCTCCGATCTCGAAGAAGGGCCTTCCCTCAGCACAAGCGCCTTTGGCGAATAGCAAGAAGGATTTATCCGATCTATGCGGCAATCTCTCTGCATAGTTCTCATAGACAACGTCTACACCAAACAAAAGCTGCGCAAATTTCACAGTGTCATCCCAACTCGTGACAGCAAATGGCCATGATCTCTTTGCCATGGCTCTTGAAACACAAGACCTTCCCGGTCAAAACCAGTTCAGTCCCAATGTGTTCAAACTTCCCAAGTGCAAAAAGATAGTGTCCATCTTGCAGTGTCAAGTGACATCTACATATCTAGATCGTATGTAACTTCTCCACTCTGTCTCACTGAAACATTTCGAAGAGATACACCTTTGAGCACCATTATCTTATTCACGTTTTTGCTTGTGCTTGAGCTCGCCTCGGCTGTTGCGCAAGGTCCCAAAGCACAAGCTGCTTTCCACATCACTTATCCAACACTTACTGGCCAATGTGCTTACTTCCACTCAAACCCATCGCCTGCGCAGCACTCGCAGATTGGTCACCCTCTGCCATCACCTGCCAAGCAAACAAAAACACGCAAGAAGACACTACTGATCACATAACCTCCTCCTGCTGAATGCTTCTATGATGATGTCCATCCTGCCTCTGGCCCGCGATCGAGTAGATGAGGGCGCAAATGCTCCAGCAAATGTTCCGATGTCACATATCCACCATGCTACCATAGCTGTGATACACAATAGAAACTCTGTGTGATGTTGACTGTCTCAAGCATCAATCCAGCATGAGATCCCATCAAGTAATTTGTAGTAACTTGCTGTAAGATGTTGCCTGTCTCAAGCGTCTTTGCAAACAGCTCCAAAGGTACAGAAATGGAAATGTCTCTGTCCACCCCAGTGACTCTGTCATCTGTTCAAACTGATTGCTTCAAACTTTGCCACCCGCAAACTCAATAGTGGCATTGCCCCGATCACACCACCACACACCTGCAAGTTCGCAAGTAATATATCACATACTTGTCTGAAATTCTTTCTAACTTTCTTCTGCACATTCTTTGTCCCATATCTTCCTACATGAGGTCCGGCAGGGAAAGATTTGCCAATGCCAGAAGATATGTCAGATAGAGTGCCAGAAGATATGCCAGATAGAATGCCAGATAGAATGCCAAATAGAATGCCAGATAGAATGCCAGAAGATATGTCAGAATATATGCCAGACGATATGCCAGATAGAATGCCAGATAATATGCCAGAAGATTTGCCAGATGGAATGCCAGATAGAATGCCAGAAGATTTGCCAGAAAATATGCCAGAAGATATGCCAGATAGATATGCCAGAAGATATGCCAGAAGATATGCCAGAAGATATGTCAGAATATATGCCAGAAGATATGTCAGATAGAATGCCAGAAGATATGTCAGAGTATATGCCAGAAGATATGCCAGATAGAATGCCAGATTGAATGCCAGAAGATATGTCAGATTGAATGCCAGAAGATATGCCAGATAGAATGCCAGAAGATTTGCCAGATAGAATGCCAGAAGATTTGCCAGATAGAATGCCAGAAGATATGCCAGATCATATGCCAGAAGATATGTCAAATAGAATGCCAAATAAAATGTCAGAAGATATGTCAGAAGAGCGGTTGAGGTCCGGCAGGGAACACTGGGCGCGGATGGTCGCGGTTGAGGTCCGGCAGGGAACACTGGGCGCGGATGGCCGTGGTTGAGGTCCGGCAGGGAACACTGGGCGCGGATGGTCGTGGTTGAGGTCCGGCAGGGAACACTGGGCGTGGATGGTCGTGGTTGAGGTCCGGCAGGGAACACTGGGCGAGGATGGTCGTGGTTGAGGTCCGGCAGGGAACATTGGGCGTGGATGGTCGTGGTTGAGGTCCGGCAGGGAACACTGGGCTATGGATGGTCGTGGTTGAGGTCCGGCAGAGAACACTGTGGATCGCGGGTCGCAGTTGAGCAAGGACGACGAGGACGACGAGGACGACGAGGAGGACGAGGAGGAGGAGGAGAGGAGGAGGAGGAGCAGGAGGAGGAGCAGGAGGAGGAGGCAACTGACATAAAATCTAACAACCCTCACCTGGCAGGTGGGGAAAAAGGAGCAAGGAAGGCATAGGTATATATATATATATATATCACCAGTGGCTCCTGTTTCAAGGCCCTCTGTTGGCGGTAGTGGTAGTGGTAGTGGTAGTGGTAGTGGTAGTGGTGGTGGTGGTGGTGGTGGTGGTGGTGGTGGTGTTAACCTAGCCTCTGAAAATGTGGCATCACAGTATTGCACGCCTGGCTACATCTTGGAAGACTTCAGAGTTGCCGTGGTCCATCTACTTTTTAAACATGGCTGACTATCAAAAGAATTCAAAAGGTCACCTCCTCCTGGGGCAGATAGCCAAGGTGGCACGCGCACAGGTTCCGGAAATCCTGATGCATGCTGCATTTTATGATGTCTTTTCAATGTGCAATCAATATGTTTGCGACGATCTTGGAAGACTTAAGAATTGCCGTGGTCCATCTACTCTTTTCGACATGGCTGACTACCAAACGAATTCAAAAAAGGCCACCTCCTCCTGAGGCAGATAGCCAAGGTGGCACGCCCACAGGTCCCGGAACTCCTGATGCATGCTGCATTTTATGGCGCCTATCAATGTGCAATCAATATGTTTGAGACCATCTTGGCAGACTTCAGAATTGCCGTGGTCCATCTACTTTTTTAAACATGGCTGACTATCAAAAGAATTCAAAAAGGTCACCTCCTCCTGGGGCAGATAGCCAAGGTGGCACGCGCACAGGTTCCGGAACTCCTGATGCATGCTGCATTTTGTGACTTCTTTTCAATTCAATGTGCAGCCCAATATGTTTGAGACCATCTTGGAAGACTTAAGAATTGCCGTGGTCCATCTACTCTTTTAAGCATGGCTGACTATCGAAAGAATTCGAAAAGGTCACCTCCTGGGACACAAAGTCAAGGTGGCACGCCCACAGGTTCCGGAACTCCTGATGCATCCTGCTTCTTTTCAATGTGCAACCCAATATGTTTGAGACAATTTTGGGAGTGGAAGACTTAAGAATTGCCGTGGTCCATCCACCTTTTTAAACATGGCTGACTATCAAAGATTTTCAAAAAGGTCGCCTCCTCCTGGGGCAGATAGCCAAGGTGGCACGCCCACAGGTCCCGGAACTCCTGATGCATGCTGCATTTTATGACGTCTTTTCAATGTGCAATCAATATGTTTGAGACCACCTTGGAAGACTTAAGAATTTCCGTGGTCCATCTATCTTTTTTAAACATGGCTGACTATCAAAAGAATTCAACTAGACGACGGATGGCGAGCGTAGAGGAGCAGGGTCTTCTCTTGTTAGTATGGAGACACCATATTACAAACCAATATATTAAAGATGTGTTATAGGCAGACGAGAAGAGGAGTATCCAGACAATATAGCACAAGTACAAGACAATAGTTTGCATCGCAAACACTTTTACACACAGAAGCTTTTACACACAGATGCTTTTACACAAAGAAATTTTCACACACAGACGCTTTTACACAAAGAAGCTTTTACGCACAGATGCTTTTACACAAAGACGCTTTTACACGCAGACGCTTTTACACACAGGCACTTTTACACACAGACACTTTTACACACAGGCGCTTTTACACACAGACAGTTTTACACACAGAAGCTTTTACACACAGATGCTTTTACACAGACGCTTTTACACACAAAAGCTTTTACCCAAAGAAGCTTTTACACACAGAAGCTTTTACACACATACGCTTTTACACACAAAATCACAAAAGCTTTTACACACAGACGCTTTTACACACAGAAGCTTTTACACACAGACACTTTTACACGCAGACCCTTTTACACACAGGAGCTTTTACACACAGACGCTTTTACACAAAGAAGCTTTTACACACAGAAGCTTTTACACACAGACGCTTTTACACACAGACGGTTTTACACACAGACACTTTTACACACAAACACTTTTACACACAAACACTTTTACACGCAGACGCTTTTACACACAGACGCTTTAGACACAGAAGCTTTTACACACAGAGACTTTTACACGTAGACCCTTTTACACTCAGGAGCTTTTACACGCAGAAGCTTTTACACGCAGACGCTTTTACACACAGAAGCTTTTAGACACAGAGACTTTTACACGCAGGCCCTTTTACGCACAGACACTTTTGCACACAAGAGCTTTTACACACAGACGCTTTTACACACAGACACTTTTACACACAAACACTTCTACACACAGAAACTTTTACACACAGACGCTTTTACACATAGAAGCTTTTACACACAGACCCTTTCACACACAGACGCTTTTACACACAGAAGCTTTTTTACACAGACCCTTTTACACACAGAAGCTTTTACACACAGATGCTTTTACACAAAGAAATTTTCACACACGGACGCTTTTACACAAAGAAGCTTTTACGCACAGATGCTTTTACACAAAGGCGCTTTTACACGCAGACGCTTTTACACATAGACGCTTTTACACACAGACGCTTTTACACATGGCACAGACGCTTTTACACACAAACACTTTTACACACAGACACTTTTGCACACAAAAGCTTTTACACACAGACGCTTTTACACACAAACACTTTTACACACAAACACTTTTACACACAGAAACTTTTACACACAGACACTTTTGCACACAGAAGCTTTTACACACAGATGCTTTTACACAAAGAAATTTTCACACACAGACGCTTTTACACAAAGAAGCTTTTACGCACAGATGCTTTTACACAAAGACGCTTTTACACGCAGACGCTTTTACACACAGGCACTTTTACACACAGACGCTTTTACACACAGACGCCTTTACACACAGAGGCTTTTACACACAGACCCTTTTACACACAGACCCTTTTACACACAGACCCTTTTACACACTTCGCCGGACAACCTGGAAATCGCAATTTTACCTCTGTTTTGGCGATCGAACCTCATTTCATGCGAAAGGGCCGCGATTGGACAAGAGAAATTGCAATTCACCTCAGTTTTTGGCGATCGAACCTCGTTTCGTGCGAAAGGGTTGCGATTGGACCGTTGAAATCGCAATTTTACTCCAGTTTTTGGCGATCGAACCTCGTTTCGTGCGAAAGGGTTGCGCCGGACACCTTCAAATCGCATTTTTACCTCAGTTTTTGCCACAAAACCCTCACGTTTTGCTCACTTTCGACAAGGTGCACAATCCCCTTGCGCCTGCCACGCGAAACGAGATCTGAACGTCCAAAGTGGTCCGTACATGGTGTGCTTTGTACATTTTGACTTCGAAATGTGCTTCGCGCCACAACGGCGTGCAATTTTTCATCTCTCATCTGGCTAGATGGCTCCGCACCCGCCGCTTTAGCGAGCCTACTTTTCGACCCTCCGGAGCCTCAAATCATTGGAAAAACACAGTGTTTCGCGACTTTCCTACGCTCTTGCAGTAACGCTCACGGCAACGTTGCTATGCTCTTGCAGCATGATGCTCACGGGAACGTTGCTACGCTCTTGCAGTAGCGCTCACGGAAACGTTGCTATGCTCTTGCAGCATCACGCTCATGGGAACGCTGCTACGCTCTTGCAGTAATGCTCATGTTATCTGGGGTAGGTTCTTGCAGTAATGCCAACTCCACCTCGTTACCTCGTTTAAGCTCGCTCCAAATTATGCAGATGCCTGCAATACAAAACTAAGAATGCCCTAAGAATTTGAGGGACCCTCGGCCTGTTGTGGTGTAAATTTGCCTGTATTAAAAAATAAGAATTTGAGGGACCCTGGACCTCAAGCTTTAGGATTCTTAACCAGCGCTCGGGCTGTAGTCTATGAATCGCAGATATTCATAGCTATATTTAGCTCATTTCATGACGCCAAGAGCACAGTCTTCCCAGATTGCCAAACATTGGCACTCAAAAAGCTGCAAATGAATGCAAATAGAGGCCTTCAGAGTACCCAAACTCATGGCAATGATGGATATTGGCGATTAACGGACATGAACCCTATCTGGCCACCTGTCTCTTGAATACAATGGAGAATGCAAGCAAGTTGCTGGTCTTGTTGCAAAGGCTGCCCGCAGGGTCTCTATGGGTTTGCCTATCAATGGTAAACCAATCAAAGGCAGCTTGTGTACGATTGCAGGATGTGTGGATGATCCCAATAGATCATCAGCTTCTTCACAGGGAAAGCTGAACACATGAAACTTCTACCCTAACTTGATGTATCCCTCGGTAGAAATATGTTTGCTCATTTGAGAAAACGCAGCCGCTTTCAATCAAACCATTGTCTGAGAACTGCCCCGGCAAAAAACCTGTTTGTGCCCTTTTTACATCTTTTTACATGTTTCGTTTTTGTTTGCGAATGAGCAGAAATTGCAGTATCATTGTGAAGGCCCAAGACGCACCACGTCCAAGAGCACATGGGCAAGTCAAATGATGTCAAATGCTTGATTTCACTATTTCGCTTTTTTCCCAACTACTGCGCAAAGGTCAGCCTTCAAATCAACACCCATCGGACCATCGTTGCTCAGCAACCAATTGGGCCTCCATGTTCCAAAAGCCATGTCTTGTGACATTACGAGACTTCAGGGCATAGAGTCGTTTGCTTGAAGCAAACAACAACTTGGCATTTACACGTTGAAATAAGGCCTTGATGAAGCTTCGTACCCCTTAGGGGTCCAAAATCAAACGCTTTCAGTTGCGAATGCAGCCACTGGCAGTCGACCGACTGCTCATTGGAGACATGTTGTTCTTCTCCAAGAGTTTCACGTCTTCTTCAGTCAAAGTCAGCCCCTGAGGGTCTTCCATGTTGAAGTCATCCTCACAGTCACTCTCGTTCTCATCCGTGTCGGACTCAGAGTCGAAGCATGCGTTTTTGCGGAAATTTCGGTAGCCCGCTGACGGAGGCTGTGGACTAGGCACTTTTTTCAAGCGCTGTCGCTCGGAGTTGTAGATGCAGTGAGCACGCACTGCAAACCCCACGTTGAAGACACCAAAGAGCACACCTTATCACATCAGCAAATGGGCAAAGCTACATGCACTGATGGGCCACATTTACTTTTCAGTAGGTTGCTATCCCCAGTTACAATCCCACATGTCCGGAAAGAGTGGGCACAGTACATAACCCTACTTACATCTGGTGGTCAATGCGGGCCCCATGTGAATGGCTTGAAGCTGAGCCGCTGAAAATGACGCAGACCTTGGGTTGGTTTCCCTTCACAAAACAATTCTCCAAGACCATCGCCAGTAGAAAGGCCCAGCAAACAAGGACGTACCAATCCAGCATGGTGTTGTAGCTGATCCTTGGCACCTGAATAGCTGGTGTTCATCGAGGGGCAAACTATATTTGAATACTAAATATAGATCGTTTTCTAATGCGTTCTACCAGTATCTTCTGAATTCATTTTCTTTATTCTTTGTTGACCTTGATCGCAGCACAGTCGAGTCACCATCTCTGCCACAAGGTACTTGTAGGCCACTGCTGTCAGCAACAATGTCAAGGTAGCCCCCAGTCGCCCACCCATATCATGGGAGACTGCCAGCGACGAGGCACTTGCGAGAACGATGGAAGCCACAGGCAAGATCACATTGACCAAGTAGAACCTGACTGGACATTTCATTTATACAAGGTGGTCCCGAAAGGATAGAGGATATGCCATGATATGCCCAATAGATTCCCCTGTCATGGTCGATTTGTCAATGAGAAAAATAATCTAAATCATCGGCAAATCCAAGCGTTTGGTGAAATTCCAGGCGTCAGTGCACCAGGGGGTGATAAACATAGCGTCGTTGACCATATTTGGAGCTTAGCTAAACATAGCCAAACTATTTGATTATATGGTGGATGTGTCTGAAAATGAGGAAATATTGATTGGAAAAATGATGACCACCATCTGGTCTGGGGGGTGCCCTATTTTCATACAAACCCGAATAATGAAGATTAATGAAGTGTGACTTGAAGTAGTTTCTTGAGTTTTTGAGCTCAACAAACACTCCAGCTAGTCGAGGAATCAACAAAAATCGCAGCCTCGATCCCTTTTCGAAGCTGACATGTTCAATCTTCTTTCCATACAGTATCCATCAGAAACCAACAAACAGTCCAACAAAAATCATCCAACTGCTGTGCCAGGCAGCTTTGGTTTTCGTCCCACTTGACATCGGATGCGAATCAGCGGGAACTGCTCTAATTTCTCGCCCTTTGTCTTGGTGAATCCAAACTGGACATCCACAGCCTCCGGCTGAGTCCACGCATTTTTCAGGCAGAAAACGTTGAGGAAAACCTGCGGCGGGCGTGTCCAACCATGTCCAAAGGTGTGCATGTTCCACTGGCTCCCCGAAGGTGTACTCTGAAGAGTTTTGTTTGATCGTGAGCAGTGGTTTGAAACCCAAATCAAATCTACACATAACTACACTATAAACTCGAAATACAACCTCAAGATCCTCAAGACTAACAAACAAGTCGTGCTCGTTACTGTCATAGAAAACATAGCTACTGTAGTCCCAAAGGGATCACGGAAAATGGGCCAAACTCATCACCCGAAATGGGTGATCTGCCTCTGGCGGGTTGGGGTGACCCAAACCCCACACCTCAGACTTGCCCGCGTCGATGAAGCGCACTTGTACCCTATCATCTTTGCAAGGCCTTAGTAGTGACCCTTGGAAGGATCTACACCGACAGGGGCCACATGCGTTGTAGCTAGTGGGGTCCTAGACACTCATAGTCCTTTGGAAAAAATTGTAAAAGTACCACCATTTATAGAGCAACATACCCATTTTTTCCAGGTCAATGGAATTTCACTTCCATGGTTTCATTTCATCTTTGCGCCCGGGCTCTAAGGTTCTGCCTGTAATGTGATTCACTACTCACGGCCTTGAAGCACAGCAAGTCGTGAGACTCAGTACCATTTTCTTTAGTACCTTAGCTTAAACCATCAAAACCCTGGTACTCCTCTGTTCACACCAAGATAGCTGGCAAATGCAAGTTCATCACCCCAATACATAGTCTTTAAACGCATTACATATATATATATACACACACACACTATATTTGATCCATAGCTATTTCTCCCAACATAAAAACTGCTCAATCCCAGAATTGGAAGGACAATCTGACAATCCCAACCAGAAACTCATATATCAGGGGATAAAATCCCGCCAGTTTCCGGATTTTTCACAAGAAAACCACTCCATTCAAAATTTTATTGATCATTTCTTGATGATCCCACCCTATCCCCGTGTATTCCCAATAGGTTTAATCTTTAAGTTTCACCATCCCAAACGTGTCGAAAAAGGCACCATCCAAAGCGGATCATCACAGTGAGATCCTGGACGTCGAAGGGAAAGTTCTGCAGCTCCAACTCTTCGCCGAACTCCCCATGGATGAGCCACACAAATTGCAGCGGCGCTTTTCGTACAGGGTCTTGCCTGGCGAACCGTCGGGGGAAAGAAAAATCGTTGGGGATTCCAAGAAAAACGCAAAATTAGTGATTAGATTATGTCATATGTCTTATGTCTCCTATTCTGATATTGATATACGCAATATTTTTGGTTGGGAATCCGGGAATCCGATATTCCATGTAAGAAGCACCTCTTGCAGCCTGCTGGATGCTCATTTCAATCATCCCCAAACAATGGCAATTTGAATCTCCCAAGCAATTTGAATCTCCCAAGGTTTTGTATCACTGTATCACTTTGGTCATTGTAGTCTGTACAGTCTATACTGACCACGTTGTCACCAAGAAACCGCAAGGTAGGGAGACTATGACGACCTGTTCAATCATCATTCTTCTCTGTTTTACAGGTCAACCAACCTGAAACTATCAGCAATCGCGCTTGTTTTGCTTGAGCCATGAACACAACGTATATGATGAATTAAGCTAGTATGCACAGGGATATATACTACAAACACCCCCGCCGTCCGCAGTTGCGCGGAGGTCGGAAGGAGAAGCCCGCCAGAAGTGACCTGAGAGCGGGCAAAGGCAGACATCACTGTACAAATCACTATCATCATTTTGTGAAAATGTGGTCAATGTTCGGGTGCATGAGGCAAAATAGAGGTTCGGATGCAATGCATTTTCAATCCGGGCATAGCACGTGCTTGAAAGATACAAAAGTGAAGTTGGCCTGGCTTCCGCCAAGGCATAGGAACAATACCATTCCTTTCTGTTGCCATTGGTTTCGGAAACTGCTATATCAGGCTAACCTACACGTGTCAAACTCTTTTGAAGCAATTGGGAGAAGTTTTTGATTGGAAATGTTCATCTTTGAGTTGAGTTGAAATCGATTGAACTGAATGACCATAGGTCAACTTCATCCAATCGGCCACACCTTCCGGCAGGCAGAAAATCGCAGCACATAAAGGTGAAACACCTACCACGATTCATATTCTACCGAGCCATCATTATAGGTGCGCTTGAAGTGCGGCATGCCATTGATCTCGCAGTACTCTTCGCTGACCATAAGTGGCATGCGTGGTACCTGCTGAGTCCTCTCCGTCGTCGCTGCTGAGCCAGTGGCTTCTGCTGCAGGATCTGGTGCCGTGTTGGCCGTAGAGTCAGGCATTGGTGCAGCCGTTGATGGAGGTCGTGCAGGCTCGGGCGGCGGAGCAGCGGAGCTGGATGCTGTCGATCGCCCCCAATCATCTCCCCAACCTTGGCCCTGATAGCCCCGTCTCCAATTCCAACGTCCCCATTGGGCCTGCCCTCCCGAGCGGCTTGAATAGGATCCAGATGAACCCCAATCTTATCGCCGAGACCAGCCACTGCGGCACTCAAAGGATCTGTGGCCATACTGCCCGCAATTCCAGCAGTCAACTGCCTGCTGGAAGGTGGGCCTCTGCTGACCATACCCTTTTCCTTTGCCAGCCCGATTGATGGGGTCAAAACTTCGTCTGTACCCCTCACGGCCCTCCCCAGTTCCTGTCCTCGAAGATCTTGCCAAAGGGAACTCAGCCACATCAGTTGCAGTAGCCTCTTCCTCGAATGAGTACTCAGGCCCCTTGATGTTGTGGTACTGCTCGTTCCACTGGCGCTTTGCGAAGTCGACGAGGTCAAAGAAGCAATCCTGCGATGTCTGTTGATCGACCGCAAAACAGAGCCAGCCCATCCATGCAACATCGGCGTGGGTTCCCCCCTCGCTTTCAAAAGATCAGCAGCCAGTACCGCAAACTGCGGCAATGTGAACAGGCGTGCATGGTGTGCAATCATGGCTTCCTTTGTGACATCAAGCGCAAGACGAATGTCTCTTGCAAAGTCTGGCATAAAGACCAATCTTGTACTGACACCTGTTCCCAGCTGCTTTTCTCTCTTTTCACGAGTGCGGCCCACATCAGGAGAAATGCTCTTTGCCAGATCTTCGAGAAATTGGCAGCAGTCTGGTGTAATCTGCCCCACCGCATTGTTGAAGAGGTAAAAGGGATCTTTCTCCATGCGATCTTGAATCGACTTAAAGCCGAGTTTTCCGTAGCGGCCGGCATGTGTTTGG
This sequence comes from Cladocopium goreaui, assembly GCA_947184155.2. NCBI lineage: Eukaryota > Dinophyceae > Suessiales > Symbiodiniaceae > Cladocopium > Cladocopium goreaui. The sequence continues at coordinate 21,506 of CAMXCT020006697.1, forward strand.
GCTGCATCTTTCAGATTCCCAAAATTGCTTCGGCCTGCCCTACGCTGATCAGCACGGGTACGATCAGTGACCCTCTGGGCTCGCGGCTGCTTCTCGAAGTCGATCTTGTCGAGGGAGAAGACCTTATTGGTTTTCTTGGCCGTGATTTCCATCCGGCATACCTCAGTGGCGATACGTCCATCTGACCGAGCAATCAGCCATTTGAAGCAGGACTGACACTTAGTGTACCCTCAATGTTGTTCTCCCCACAAAAATGGCATCTCACCTGCTGCATCTCGACCTTGGTGCTGATGATGTAGTCCTCCGCATTTGTAGATCTTGTGGCCAGCCCTCCCGGGCGGCTTCCTTTCCCTCGTCCTTTGCCACGACCCTTGCCTTTGCGGATCGTCTCAGCATTGGAGAGAGCTCCAAAAGAAGCCGTCTTCAGGGTGACCTTGTCCTCAAATGGTCCGTTCTGGCCTTCTCGACGTCGGACAAGTGGAGGCAACTCCTCAGGCTTGGTGGTCATCTGCATTTCGCCTGCTCGGACATGTTTGCCACTCTCAAGCTATGCCTTCAGGCTCGCCCTGGCATTTGCATAAGGGCTCACCGACAATGCCTCACTCTTTGGCGCGTTCTTCTCACGATGCTCCTTCATCTTGGCATTGTAACCCACCCGGGTGAGTTCGTAAGGACGATTGATCCAAGTGAACTCTCTGTTCACAGAATCGTACGAACAAATCAAATTTTCATTCGACACCCAGTCGGGGCTAATGATCGCCTCGTCGGTGCGGAAGAGTCTGCACCCGCTCTGAACAACGAGTTCCGTGTCGAAAGCTATAAGTAATACTGCTTTCCGGCTCGCGTTCCCGCGAGCTTCTTCCCTCCGACAGCATCGTCCCAGGGGTGCGAGGCAATGAAAAAGTTGTGCGCTCGCCCCGTTCTCTGTGGCCATCCCCCAGGAATGAGTCCGTGCTCGATGATCTTCTCCATCGCACAGCTCATGGTAAATCACTCTGGGCAGCTGCTGCATCATCTCAGGCACCAGATCAGGTCTGAGGTTGGTGCGCGGAAGTTTGACACCGTCGAGATCTTCCTTCTTGAAAAGGGGGTCCAAAGTGAACACCTGCTTGACGAGGCTCGAGATCTTGGCATTCTCGACCACCGCCCTGTTGTGTCCCTGAACCGCTCGGATCGCAACAACCTTCCACGGCAAACCCTTCCAGGTTGCATCAGGCAAGTCCTTCCGGAGGGCGTTCATTGGTCGAAGACTTGGCAACATCCGATTCTCTCTTTACATAAATCGGGACTCGATACTTTGGGTCATGATAGACAATTTCGATTCCATCATTTTCAAGAGTCTCAAGGTTTGGTGATGTAAAGGTGATCGGTGCTTTGGGGGTCGGAGGCATGCTTACACTCGGAGGTGGTGCTGCAGGTACAGCTTTGCGGGTCGGTGGAACAAATTCAAAACTCGGATGTACTGATGATGTAAAAGTCTCGGCAGTAGTAGTAGTCATGGCGGCGGTTTCAACAATCGGACTTGGACGTGCCTGGGCAAACTGGGAATCAAGCATACTCTGCAACTTCAGGTTATGTTGCATTTGGGCTTGCACCATCTGTTCAAGTTGGGTGATGCGATCATTCTGAACCCTTCTTTCTTCCTCAGCCTGCCTTTTAAGTTCAAGGATTTCTTGTTCTTTGCTGGAAAGTGACTGTCGGTGATTTGCATCAATGACACGTTGGTAGGCCTGAATTTTCTCAGCTCGGCCGCTGTTTCCACAAGGCTTGTCATGGCAGGATCATGTGAATGGAGATGCACACTCTGCTCGACAAAGTTTACCTGAGGATTATCAACATGCCACATTGTGATGAAAAGTGTTGTGAACATTCATTTGGTTCAACTGGCGAGTCGGCGGCCCACCCTCCCGAGCGGCTTGGGGAACAAATCCACGATGATTGAAACCCACATGAGAAGGCACAACTCCGTTACTCAATGGTGGTAAGTGTCGTCGTTCCCTTAAGCTTCTTGATTTGTCGGAACCGGGTGCTTATATCAATAGAGAATGGGGTGTCGCCGATAGAGAGGAAATACGCCCGGTGCCCTCGGTGGAAGAACCCGAGGGGGCAGACATTGCCTACCTAGAGAAAAGGCGTTACGGCTGATAACCTGTTTTACAGGTCAACCAACCTGAAACTATCAGCAATCGCGCTTGTTTTGCTTGAGCCATGAACACAACGTATATGATGAATTAAGCTAGTATGTACAGGGATATATACTACAAACATTCTCAACTATCAGATATCGATTAAGGGAGACACAAATCCCCTACAACAAAATTGCTGAACATCTGCAAGATTCAGAGACATGTCTCTTGAGTTGATGATTCATGAGCTGCGAACCACAAAAATACGTATTCTTAAACCAGGTGGTATCCCCAACAGCAAAGGGTGGTAGGAAAGCGGCTTGACAGCAGCCAGTCAACACATATCAACTTTCAAGCTGGCGACGGCGACATGGAACCACACACTGGACCCTCTGGAACCACACCAGAACTTCGGCAGCCACACAGAACCACCTGGGAACCTGCACCAAAACCTCCAGAACCATCGGAACCCACACCGGACCCACATCGGAACCTCTGGCCGCACTGGAACCTCCGGAAGCTCCCGGAACCAATCGGGAACCGGCACCGGAAGCCGCCCCGTCCTTTATCTGTGCTGAGACCCCTGAGCTAGCGCTGTTAGCAAGCATTTGCAAGATTTTCCACCAACAGTTCCACCATGACATCACCCTGGCCTTCTCATCGCGAGCTTTGGACGTCCATTCTCCTCCCATATGTCCCATTTGGCCAAGGAGTTTTTCGTGGCCCGCTGGAACTTTAGCTCTGGATGTCCATCATCCTCCGGTTTGGCCAAGGAGTTCTCCACAGTGGCCCGCTGGAAGATCGTCAACACGTCGGCGTCATCATCATCACAGACCTGTGGGGGATATCTCAGGGTGGCTTCCAGGAAGACTTGCGCCTTGAAGCTCTCGTTTTGCCTTGGGATATCTTGGGAGTTGCTGAGGATTTTGCATCACAATTAGTTTCAACTGTTGGGCTTAGGCCAGATCTGTCAAGATTGTTCTGATGGTTGGATTTGCTGTTGAGTTTAAAGTAGACATATCTATACATGTAGTTGAATGGGTTAGCATAAACCAGCAAGCATAAGTGGTCGGCCCACATTGTAGAAGAAAGATGGAAACTGGACATGATGAGGAAAAAAACATCATGAATCATGAGCAACAATGTATTTTTACAAAATTATACAAAATCGAAGGTTGACCCCCCAACGAATGAAAATTTAACCCACAAAACACAACACAGGTGTTTAAACCTAGAGACGGTTAACTTGATGAAATTGCTGTGAAAGCTAAAAAACGCGAAAAAAACAAAGCTAGGGTGCTGATCGATGGCCATCAACTTATCCAAATTCACTCGGACCTCAAAGTAGTAGGTGGTTTTGCCATGCTTTTTCGTCGGTGAGACCGCCATGGCTGCGCGGTCTAGGTGATTCTGCAGTTCTTCGGAAGGTGTTTTGTCGCCAGTAGCTGGAAGCCAACTGGATCATGCTCACTCAACATTTACACCCCCTACATCTAACATGGAAAGCCCCAACATGGTTTACTATCGGGTATGGCATATGGCTCTTTTGGGGCTTCCATGTTCAACTTTGGGGCTCTTCCCCATCGGATGGTCGGAAATCCATGGACCTCAATATTTTTTGGGACCTAGCCATCCAGAATGCTACTGTGGATGAGATGAGATGTGTTTGTGTTGGTTGATGAAATTCACTCAGATGGTTTAAGTTCAGACTGGCAGGAATCCTTGGATCATCTACTGTACCCTCCAAATATTTTTTGGCTCAATATGATCATGCTTAATAAGGGCTTAAGATGCCGTGGATTCTGTTCACCAATTCTGCTATTGTTGCCTTTGTTGAAGCAATTCAATACCCCCCATATGGCCCGTTTAAAACACGTCTTATTTCATGTAAAAATTATTCCCCATCTGTGTGATGGTTAAATCCATGTAATCTCCCCATCAAGTTCTGTTGGTGAACAGATAATACATCATTATGTTTCATGGTATAATCATGTATGTATAATCCCCGGTTTGGTTTTCGGATATTCGATATTTGGCTCGATATTCTGATGGGCATTGTTTATTATATAACAGTGTACTACAATGGAATTATACCATCAATCCTTAAATTCCTTTGGACATAATGTTCAAAACCCTCCATGATTATGATTATCTGTTATGATTTGATGGCTTAAATCCCAGTTATTATTGAGATTATTATCTGTTATAATTGGTTTAAGCCATTATCTGTTATGATCATCTGTTATGATTAACAATGATGATAAATAATATCTGTTATTGATTGAGGATTGATGATGAATAATTTAAAATATATGTTATGGATTATTATAAAATATTATAAAATCCTCATGGTTATTTATTATGATGGCTGAAACCATCTGAACCCCCCTGGTTTTTGGTGAAATCCCCATGGACTCTCGCCTGGAGATCATCTCTGAAAGATGTCTCCACCTTGGGCAATTGAAGGAATATTCAAGCAGCAAATGCATGGAAAAACCATGGGAAATCCATGAAAAGCCGTGGAAAACCATGATGACATGGACATATCACTATCGGAATTGGGTACAAATCCAGCTGTTGTAAACCATATATGGGGTACAAGTACCTTTCAGCAACCCAAATGGCTGGCCATCCTGTGTAATATTTAATATGCTCACCCATCCAATTTCCGAGGAACAAAATGAGTTTGAACCATAGCAAAAGGCCAACTATCTATGCCAAGATGAAAAGGCCAGAAATGGATACAGAATGATACAGAACAAACTGAACAAACCAATAGACTGTTCATTTTGGGATGCAACTGCAGGGCAGGGTCAAGTGACCACGGCCAATGCAACAGAGTGACATCCCCAACTTGAGAACCCCCACGTTGATCCCACCAATCCATCTCCCTCTCCGTGGCCCCCGGTTTGAGCCCAAAGATGGTAGGTGCGAAAAGATCTGTCACTGAAACCATGCTTCAGGGTCACATGACGCACAACTGACACCTGAGTGAAGATCCACAACCAGTACGGGATACAACATCATACAACATGATACAACATGATACAACCATGGAAATTGCAGGGATTTTGTTGTCTGGGCAATCTGCACCTGCAAAATCTGAGGTGCACCTGGAGCGATCTGAATCAAACAAGTGGACTTGAGGATGTGGTGGTGATGTCTGTGGTACTTTGGCAACATAAACCTGGTGGAGAGTCAGTGCCTTGGTCACACTCGGCTCAGCAATCTTTTCGCGCGACCACTCGCGCAAGAACATTGAAACGAACTGGGGGAACTATTTTCTCGGTGCCAGACCTGAACTAATCACATCTCCCTTGTCACTCATTGTCATCTGAACAAATCCAGCACTAAACCAGTGGTATACCCGTGCGTCTGCTGGGTGTTGATTTTTTCGAGAAGGGATGGGTTTGGCAACCACCTGAACTGAGACATATTTTCGTCTCGGCCATCATTTTGATGTGCGCCCAGGGGATTGCAGGATGGTCATAATTTTTCTGGTTCAACGCCTGAGCCGCAGCTGGAGTTCTTTCACTTGGTCATGGTTCAAGAGAACGACTCAGCAAATTGGATGGTTTCAGCAGCTACTTCACTTCGTGTGATTTCCACCTTAACAAAAACATGAACACAAATCATGAATAGATGCAAGTGCATATTAAATTCACAATAATGGCATTTATATATATATGTTGATATATACACTTTCACGGAACCAAAAATAAAGAAACAAAACATATCATGAAATCTAACATGTTTTCTGACAACATGTTTTGACACACATTCAGACATTTATACCGACAACAATCCCCACATGCATTCTGATGCGTATAGTGACACAAACTCTGACATAATTTCCGATATGTCTTCTGACATATGCTGAGATGTGTCTTGACATATATATCCTGAAAAACATCCTGGCATGTATCTGGAATAAAATCATCACATGATTTCCGCCATATACAATATGTTGACATTTATGCTCCCAAAATACTCTGCCATAAAGTCACATATATTTTTTCTGGTCTGGTATATGATACTTACTGTATTCTGACATTTATCCTGACATGCTCTGACATGACTTTCGACGTGCTGTCTGGCATCGCTGTAGAGAGTAGGCCAATGGGGCACGCAACGTCTGTGAGCTTGCTATGACGGGAGGAGAAACGAAGAGGAGGACGAAGAGAAGGATGAGTATAGCAAGGTAGGAAATCAACCATGGGTATCAACAATCCAAAGTCACACAAAACTAGGACTGGGTCGTTTGGCACAACATTCCCAAGATGCCCCCTCAGGGCCCAGCGGTGCACCGAAGACACCTACCAAATGTCATGAGATGACCGGGGTAGGGACTGGACACCACAGGTTTTGCTCAATGTTCATCGTCATCCAAGATTGCGTCTAAGGGAAGCTTGCACCAAACCCATTGAACTATAATGATAAAAACACTGAAATCTTAATTAACCATCTTCCAATATGATCAACCCATGTTGTAAGCAACATATGTTTTAGTTTGAATCCAGATAACTACCCCAAACTCATGGATCATCAGGGATCTATTGGACCACGCATTTGACTCAAAGCAACACGAACTCCACTCAATTTCCGGGTTGTTCCCACTTCCTCAGGATCCTAGATCAGCTTTAAAACAGCTACCAGCAACTGCAAGCAAACCACAACCATATGCAGTGCTTGAAAATCATTGGCTAGCGATATACAGTAACTAATAAAACCATCAAACTTTATTAAACTTAAACTATCATGATATATCAAGGTTTCACATCAGACCCTTAATACAGGCCAAAAACCAACAAACATCGAGACTATGACATCTATGAAAATTGCCCAACTAATTCCTGCTAACTGGATCCAGGTTGAAACACCATGTCTCCGTGGAAAAACAACAGGTTTGTTTAGTTTCGCTGAGATGGCTCCTGGACATTCCTTCGGTAGTGGCCCGAAGGCGCGTCAGTGGGCCTGCGCGTTGCGTTGATGAGTCAATCCAGCAGCTGGTTTCGGGATGGCATTTCCGCTCGGAAATTGCTACAATCATTCAAGCAATGCTTCACTAGTCGCGTAGGCCTCGGTAGCAGCTGGAGTTTTTTGTGTGAAAACCAGCAGTCACGATAAGGGTGAGACCTTTAAGATATCTTAATATCACCAGTTGACCAAAATCGTCTGAATCTACGGCCTTGCCTATGAGGAAGTAGCGCTTCGCGTGCTCTCTCCTGGCAGATGCTGCAAAACATGATATGAGAATCAGGAATTTTGGATGAGTCCGGACCTATCAATGAAATAGTTCATAGAACAGGCAGTCTACATTGGACCACTACTGCCACTACTGGATTGTTTTTCGAAGAAACACAATGGTCCAGTCATTTTTGTGCATCGAATCGGTTCTATCCAAGATTATGTTTAAGGGAAGCTTGCAACAAACCCATTGAACTAAATGGTAAAAGCACTAGTTTCTTAAGCATCTTCCCACGTACAATTGGATAATTAATATGATCAACCCATGTTGTAAGCAACACATGTTTTAGTTTGAATCCAGATAACTACCCCAAACTCATGGATCATCAGGGATCTATTGGACCACGCATTTGACTCAAAGCAACACGAACTTCTTGAACTCCACTCAATTTCCGGGTTCTTCCCACTTCCTCAGGATCCCATATCAGCTTTAGAACAGCTACCAGCAGCTGCAAGCAAACCACAACGATATGCAGTGCTTGAAAATCATTGGCTAACATCATATCATGGTTTCACAACGGGCCCTCAATGCAGGCCCAAAAACCAACAAACATTGAGAGAAAAAAAATTGCCCAACTAATTCCCGCTAAGCTGGGCCGCGGTTAAACACGTGTTTCCGTGGAGGAAAGAACGATTGTTCAGTTTCTCTGCGATGGCTTCTGGACCAACCTTCCTTCGGACGTGGCCCGAAGGCGCGTGAGTGGGTTTGCGCGTTGCATTGATGAGTCAAACCAGCGGCTGGTTTCGGGATGGCATTTCCGAAAACCAACATTCACGAGACCCTCCAGATCACGAGTTGACCAATGTTTCTGAATCTACGATCTGGCCTTTGAGGAAGTGGCTGGCGCTTCGCGTGCTCTCTCCTGGCACTGCAAAATCTGTATATAACATTAGATAACATAATATGGGAATCATAAATTTTGGATGAGTCCGGACCTAGCAATAAAATGATTCAGGGCAATGGCGTAAATTGAACCATTATAATATGATTACTTCTTAAGAATTTTTCAAGAACCACATTGGTCCGGTCCCTTGTTGTATTGAATCGGTTCTATCCGCGCTGAAGCTGTTGGTTTGTGGAACTCCGTCCATCATGTTTTTCCCAACCCGGAAACTCGCATGGCCCCGATCTACAATATCCATTGGTGGTGCGAAACCAGCACACCTCACCTCGTTTTGGCAATCTATGGTGCTCTGCAGATATTTGACTCGCTGTCGTGCTGCATGCAATTCTCTCTCAAGCCTCGCGGTGAAACAGGCATGTTTTCCTAAACTGTCTGGCCTGAAGGCATGCACAGCATGGGAGACCGTTGAAAATCTTCCGTGGAATTTTAGCCGCCTGTCGCGGGGTACCATTTGCTGCTACAAAAATTGTCATTACCCAGTAAGCCAACTAGCGCTCTAAATAAAATGAAGTTGTGAGGCAAACAAACTGCCCGAAACCTCTGAAAAGTTGACTTTCCAACCAACTTCAGATGCGCCGCTGGCTGGCACATCAAGCCTACAGAAACATGTCAATGGATTAAGGGCGTTCCGAACCTCGAATAATGTATAAACTGACCAGCTCCAGCATGCTCCAGCCAAAATCATCCAAAACCCTCTCTCCCCTGCATTTTGCAGTAGAGGAGAAAGTTTACGTTTCTTTAGTGATCGAAGGAGCTCAAAACTATTATATTGGGGCTGTGAGTTCTCATTTTTTATGTCGTAGATGTGCCCTGTCTTGTCAACCTTTTTTCTGTCCGGTTTGTCTTGGTTTGGCGATTGGCGTTGCTTGCACAATGCAAAGCACAGGGGTGTTGGGGTATCTCTTGAATATGTTTTCGGTCTATTTCTGGTTCTTTGGTTTTCCAGCGTGTTACATCTTTTTCCAATTTATTCCCCACCTGCCAGGTGAGGGTTGTTAGATTTTATCAGAGCGCTTGCCCGCCGCATCTTCCTCCTCCTCGTCCTCCTCCTCGACTAGCTGTCCTCCTCCTCCTCCTCCTCCTCCTCGCCTCCTCCTCCAGTTTCTCCTCGACCTTGTGTGCATCAACTTCCACCTCCACTTCCGCCTTGCCAACTCGTCGCCAAGCTCCTCGCCAACTTCCCAGCTCAGTGCGCACCGCTGGACCTCAACCTGGGAGCTCACCAGCTCAGTGCAAACCGCTGGACCTCAACCGCGGACGTTCCCAGCTCAGTGCGCACCGCTGGACCTCAACCTGGGACCTCCCCAGCTCAGTGCGCACCGCTGGACCTCAACGGCTAGATAGAATGCCAGAAGATATGCCAGATAGAAAGCTATAAGATATGCCAGATAGAATGCCAGAAGATATGCCAGATAGAATGCCAGAAGATATGCCAGATAGAATGCCAGAAGGTATGCCAGATAGAATGCCAGATAAAATGTCAGATAGAATTCCAGAAGATATGCCAGATAAAGTGCCAGAATGTTTGCCAGATAGAATGCCAGAAGATTTGCCAGATAATATGCCAGAAGATATGCCAATAGAATGCCAGATAGAATGCCGGAAGATATGCCAGAACATGTGCCAGAAGGTATGCCAGGTAGAATGCCAGAAGATATGCCAGATAGAATGCCAGAAGAATATGCCAGATAGAATGCCAGATTTGCCAGATAATATGCCAGAAGATATGCCAGATAGAATGCCAGATAGAATGCCAGAAGATATGCCAGAAGATATGCCAGATAGAATGCCAGAAGATATGCCAGAAGATATGCCAGATAGAATGCCGGATAAAATGTCAGATAGAATGCCAGAAGATTTGCCAGTCACAAAATGTATAAATGTCATGGTGGGGATCACACGAAGTAAAGTAATTTGTTTCAGCGATGCCTTTGCATATTTAGGTGTATTTGTCACAGCACCCCACAGGTCCCTCAACAGCAAACTTGGGATGCCCAGCCAACACGCTACAAAATGGTTACCCAAGGGAAACTGAATTCAAGATCCTGTGGCTACCTCCCAGCATCTCCAAGCATCTGATGATACTGATGGCATGTGTCTATTCTATCCAACAAACATCAGAGAACTAAACGTTGGGGTTTGGACCCATTTGCATCAGCTGTGGTTGCCGGGTAAGCCATGTGCCTGGAGATCTGTTCTGCGTCCGTCTCCACCTGTGACGGCACCAAAAAAAGCAACCAACAACTTGATGCGAAATCTTAGTGCATCGCTGCCCAAACAATCAGAGGCATCCTGTCGTTTTGGATTCTTTTTGCTTTGCGCAGCTGCAGTTGATCCTACAATCTGTTTCGGATTTTGCTAGAACTGCGACTTTGCCCAACCAAACGGCGATGTAATTATCACCCGGCCCTGTATGGGCCAACGATCTCGCAAAAACGGTTTACCTTCGGCCCACAATGACTAAGCTGGCATTTCTGGCAGCAGCGGGAACAGGTAACAATTGGAAGGCTGAGCTTCGGCATTGCGTGCTACTGGGACACCTCGTGCTAAGCTAGAACAACAACAATATACACCAAGTGTATCCAAGTGTGAAATTGAAACTAAACTAAAGAGTCTTGGCAAAATGTGTTGTTTTGCTCACAACAAATAATAGGCTTCCCTAAGAACTATTTCGGCCAACTTGTTTGCCACTTTGCTTGTCGTCCTTTTTTGCGCAATTTCATCAAAGTTGCTGTCTGAAATAATTTGCTTGTCTTGGCCTACACCGGATGCACCGCTGGACACTAGTTCAAACATTCAATGGATACATGTACAAAAACTACGTAATGTTCAGGGAAAAAAGTGAAGGCGGGTAAAAACACGTAAACACGCCATACTGGTCGTCTCTGCCTGGTCAAGGGTAAAAACACCGATCAACCCCGACTTGAAACCTCTGAGCCAACTGCAAAACAACCAAGACGCTGCTGGAACGCCAATGCCGCCGCATGCATCAAAAAATGCTGCACTACGGATAAAGCGTGCATTATTTTCGTGTTTCGAGAGTTTCTAGGTACCTGCAGCGACACTCTCCAAGCCAGGCCTTGTCTGAATGATATCGCGTTGGTGTCAGCGGCTCAGCAGATCTGCAAGGGCACAACTCAATCCCCCCTTCACTTTCCCCAGTCTTCAGGATCCTGCCTGGATATATTGGATATGATACAGTATCACAAGTTGGTTGTTTTGATATCGTTTGACTTTCTCTCAGCCTTTCCAGAATCCCTTCATGGCAGCCATGGTACTTCGACTGCAGGAGCTCTACCACTTTGTCAAGGCCGTCCAGCAGTTCTTTGGCGCCCATGGCCGTGGCGTACAGCTTCGAACCTGCAACCTGGACCACGGCATGACCAGCCCAGTGTCGGTGAGATACCCGTTTTATGAAGTCTTATTGAAATTTACTTTTGATCTTTTCTGGTATGTTGTAATTATATATCGTGATATTTGGTGAGATACCATGGCTTTACCCCAGTGAACTCTGGCGAAGATCACAGCACCTCACAGCATACTGCGGACTAGATGGACCAGGGTGATCCGGCGTAGAAGCTTATTCTGGCAAAGAGTATGGGCCATGAAAAAAGTGGTATGAAGCAGGTGGTGCGTGATGCAGTTGGCATGGTAACGGAGACCAGGAGCTGCAGGAGCTGCCTGATGGTTGATGGCCGCAATGCTGTCAATCCGCTTGGGCAACAAAGATCCCTGGCGTTTTTGCACATGCGAAACAAGCGCGGATCATGGGCAGACAAGGCTGGCTTCACAAAGACTTGCCAATATAGAACCTGCACCGAACCCTACCCAAGCAACAGCTGCACCTGGCAAATATTTGTGGGATAAGGAGTGGGAACAAAGTAGATGTCTTCAAGACCACGGTCAAGCAGAAGAGGATGTACCGCCTGTTGGCCACATCGTGGCTAGCAAGGCAACAAGGTGGTGTCCATATAAAAACACATAAAAATACTTTCGACACAAACCGAATCTTTGATCATCTTTGCACATCGCTTCTTGCGCGTCATCCTTTGGGGCAGGGTCTTGCTTCTTCCTGTTTACCCTCAGCTTGTCCCCCTGACCTGGCCTTGTCGGGGAAATTCAGATCTGCCATCAGCACGGTTGGGAGCTTTTCTCCCTTCACGATCTCGGCAAGGCAATCCGCAAATTCTCTTCGGGCACGCCCAAAAGGAGCGCCAGGCACATGCCTAGGCGACTGTCGGTTGGCTCAGCTGGGGCTCTCACTAAACATGACATTGGATTTCCAAGGATTCAAAAATCAAATGATATCAAAATTTCCTATCATTTCCAATGATGAGCGTGATGAACTCATTGGAAATCTGTACAGCCCAGGCACGTCGTCACCACACGCAAAGACTCTGTCTCAAGCTGGAAATGGACTTCTGTCACCACCTGACAGATTGCGAGAGGACGATGAAGCGGGTCCATCAAGGATGGTATGGGAGTTGGTTGCAATGCGGAGTCAACACGTCCGGCAAAATCCCAAAATGATTTTTCTGGAGAAAAGATGGCATAAAAGCCAAACAAACAGTCATGAAACATGGATTTCAACCAAAAAATCCGCAGCTTTGAATCTGCGCCTTCTTGGAGTTCTCTGAGAAGGGGGGATGATGGTGAACATACATCACCCTGAGCTTGGAATCGAAGACAATCACCTGCAACCAAGCTGGGATACAAACAACGCGAAACAATTGAGATAAACCCACCGGCGTCTTACAATATCCAAAACGACCAGGACTAGTGCACAGAGCACGGTAGCACAACATATATGTATGAAATTGCACAATTAGTACAGGTTGAGTAATTATATATTGGGGATGCCCAATGGGCATCTTGGAAAGTGCGCGACTTTGTGCATCTAAAGTGGGGAAGGTGCACAAGGAAAGCAGGAGGCTCACCATGACTTGCCTCCTGGTTCTTGTCCTGTTCATCCCCACTGCAGAGCATCTCAAACAGAAGGTTCTCACCCAAAGCTGCCTTCAGCTCTGCAATTAGCTCGGGCCAGCACTCTTCCAAACATAAAATGTGGATATTTGTCTTCAGCAACATCTCCTGGATCTTTTCGACGATGGTGCTTTCTCTTCTTTCTGCTTCATGCAATGTAGTAATCTGTGAGCCTTTCAATCCTTGCGTGTCTGCATCGATGTACTTGTAGTAGTTCCTATTCAGCACATTCCATGAAGCAACCTTTATGGTACGCTCGCCAAGTGTGAGTTTGGCCGCAATCGGCGGATGGTCAGAGGGAAACTGCCAGAGTTCACCAAGCCGTTTGGCCACCGGGAATTCGAAAGATCCCAACTTGCTGATGACCACCGTCTCCACGCAACTTTCCAACAAGAGCTGAGCTTTATGAAGACCTCTGCTGCAAGGTTTCTTCGTTTCTGGGTCGATTATTGGCTTCTTGAGGATGTACTTCATGGCATCTCGGATTCGCTCCAATCCGTCTTGCGCTGCCGGCTGCTCGGAATCCTCTACGCTGTGGAGGCGAGACTGCAAGCTGAGCAAACTCTGACCTAGGGGCCAGATTCTGTCGATTAATTAGACATGTTGGAGACAACGGCACGCACTAACATGTTATCAGAACTCTAGGATTGTTGATTTCAAAAACAACAAATTTACTGCAGCCGGGTGACGAACGGTACGAAGGTCATCGAGCGCATGTTCAATCACCTCTCCTCTGCCAAACTTCATCATCTTAATGAGGGTTTCGACATGGGCAGCGATCTGACATAGCTCGGCAGACCAGTGGCTAAGCAGCGGTCGTAGAGCTTCCAGCATATTGACATGCCAATCCAAATCGAAACCTCGCTGTGCCAAGTAGGCACTCCTTTCCCAGAGGCGCTTCACATATTTCATGGCGTTGGGTTCCTCACTAGAATAATTCTTCAAGTTCATCTCGATTCCCTGCAAAGAGTCTTTCTCTTTCGTGATAGGCTGGATGGGCTTCGATCCTTCAAAGTATCCAGCTCGCAGAACGTTGGTGATCTCAAAGAAACGGGGCGTTGCTTCCGAATCGTGAAAGAGGCGCACCTTCGCAAACATGTCAATCTTGGCTGTCCAAGTTTCGTGACCCTCCTCCAATGCTTTGCTGAGTGTCATAAACACTGGGGCTGCATTGGCATCCCTACACATTTCTTTTTTGCCAGCACACAGCTCTTTCTGAGACCACTTCAACCATTCCTTCTGGACTCCAGGGACGTTCTGTCTGGGATTGCTGCCGGCTTTGAGTCCTCCAATGAAGACTTGAACCTCTGAATTTCGAGCAAACAAGGCTGCAAATATCTCCTGAATTGCAGAGCAAAGCTTTGGCAACGCGTCATCTTTGCATTTGGCATCTATGACCAAATATTCTTCTAGATCTACATCACCGGGGAACTGCATGGATTTGAAGCGGAAGCTACCAGCAGGGCGGGTGTGTCTCTGGAAGGCTGTCGTTTCCACAATTGAGCGGAGGCCAAGACTTAAGTCAGGAAGAAAGCGTTCTTGCAGCAAGGCTGACAATCTGCAGAGGGAGCACGTCAGGTTGCATTGTGAGTTCAGGCAAGGTTGGAGGGCAAAGCTCCGTTCCAGTTCCAGAGTCTCTTTGTCTTTGGCACCTTTGAACCCAAAGAAGGAACTGGGATCCTTCTCTACATCAATTTCCGTTTCCGGATCGAATCCCAGGATGTCATTCAGCAAGACTCTCTTCACCTCTTGCGCAAGCGCGCAGTTGGCTTTCTGGTCGTTGCCCCTGACTAGAATACGCAGCAAACTTTTGTCGTTGGGTGCACTGACTGGAAATAGTGATACAAAGACCGAATGAGTATCAGAGTGAAGATCGCCTCGATTTCGGAAAACCTGGGGTGGTCCTGGTTTCTTGCACATCGATAAGCTTTCAAGGTTGATATTGCGATAAATCAGATGTGCCAAGGCCGGAAAGAAATTCGGCGACAGCAAACCACCCACATCCAAATACAAGACTTCATCTGTCTCTCGAATTGCCTCTTCAGCACAGTGTGCCACAGGTAAACAGCTCGGCAGCACAAATTCATCTTGAACAAGTCGTCCACACATCAGGTCGTTCCTGAGCAAGACCTCTTGAAGTAGCTGCTGGCTCGCCTCATCAAAGTCCTGGTGTTCGACCGAAATGTCTGACTCACTTTGCATCAATAGCGCTCGAAGATGGAACTTGAAAATGCAAGTTGAAGATGTGAGCGGCCCTGAAAACCAATCTTCTTTGACATGTCATAAGGATTTACTTACACATCCCCTTCCACGTTGCTTACGCGGACCCAGTCCCAGCTTACGCAGCAACAAATTCGTGTTAAGCTGATGCCAACATATGCTAACCCGTTACTCGCCTTAAGCCACTAAGGATTTTGCTTGTGCCAAAGTATCTTTATGACAGGGTCCCAATTAAAGCCATACTAAAAGGCGTTTTGCGTCGCTGCAAAAACAAAGCTCCAAAAATGAGTCAGCTATCAAAATAAAATTTAAATGTCATCAACAAAAAAATAATTTCCCATCAAAAAACAATTAAACTCATCAAAAAAAATATTCCCTCATATCCTGGCCTGCGCAAGCCAAACGCAAAATACAAGCATCATGAAATCCGTGCATTGCATCATCAAAAAAAATATGTTTAAATTATTTTTTGATGATTTAATTTTTTTTGGGTGGTCATCGGTAAAACATTTATTACTATCAGAAAAAATATATTAAAAAAGGAATATACTTGGGAGGGACGGTTGGGTGGGCTTGGTCGACGCCGACATGTACGAGTCATCGCACAAGGAACACGTATTGGTTCGCAAGCTGTTCAATAACGAGGCACTGGGCCAAACAACATTGAATCCAATGGGCTACAAAAACCATTCTTTCCATCATGTTTTCCAGGCACGGGTGGGTGGGCCTGCTGTATACGGAAGCTTGCACAACAACGCACGGCTACGCGATGAAGTATGCTTGAAAAAGGCCAATAGGTCAAGCCTGGCGCCAGAAGCCAAAACCCGAAAGCAGAAGCTAGAACAGAACCGGCACAAGCCGGGGGCGGAAATGTCCATAGGAGGAAGTAGTGATTATTTGGGCCACCGGGCCACCAGTTCCAGGCCCCCACACAGCAATGGTCAGCTGCCATCCCCATTTTGACTTGCAAAGGTGTATGTCTACTATGCTGGAATGGACGCAATGTAGGTGGGCCTTATCATGACACATTCATTCGCAATGTGGGTGGGCCTTATCATCCACCTTTCTGGCGTTGTCACAAGCCGCGGCCAAGGCTTTAAAATAAAAAGGCGGGGGGAGGGCGCAGCGCCTCCCCCCGCAAAGCGTCACATGAGTGGTGTCTACAGGATTACTCTATACCTCCCTTGAGCCTTGACAGCGTATATAAATATGCTCAATACTCATGCAGTACCCACGTAGGATTCAAGTTAGATAGATAGATAGATAGATAGACAGATAGATAGATAGATAGGTAGATAGATAGATAGATAGACAGACAGATAAATAGATAGATAGACAGATAGATTAGATAGATAGATAGTTAGATAGGCAGATAGATAGATAGGTAGATAGATAGATAGGTAGATAGATAGACAGACAGATAAATAGATAGATAGACAAATAGATAGTTAGATAGGCAGATAGATAGATAGGTAGATAGATAGATAGGTAGATAGATAGATAGATAGGTAGATAGGTATGATAAGAAAGAGAGAAAGAAAGAAACATAGATAGATAGGTAGATAGATAGGACAAGAAAGAAAGATAGATAGATAAGATAGGATACGCTAAAATACATAGATAGGAAAAGAAAGATAGGATAAGATAAGACTAGATAAGAAAGACCGATAGGATAAGACAGGATAAGATAGGAAAAACATGGTAAAATAGGATAAGATAGGACAAGATAGGATAAAATAGGATAATATAGGATAAGATAGGATAAACTAGGATAAGATAGGATATGATAAGATAGAAAAATAGGATAAGATATGATAAAATAGGAGAAAATAGGATAAATAGGACTAGATACGATAAAATAGGATAAGATAGAATAAAAAGGAAAAGATAGGATAAGATAGGGTAAGATAGGAAAAGATAGGGTAAGATAGGGTAAGATAGAGTGAGATAGGGTAAGATAGATAGAAAGACAAATAGATAGATAGAAAGATAGATAGATTGATTGATTGATTGATTGATTGAGATATAGATATAGACATAGACGTAGGTGTAGATGT
The DNA here is from genome assembly GCA_947184155.2 of Cladocopium goreaui. Lineage (NCBI taxonomy): Eukaryota > Dinophyceae > Suessiales > Symbiodiniaceae > Cladocopium > Cladocopium goreaui. Next base: position 39,044 of record CAMXCT020006697.1, read on the forward strand.
GGAGCCGAAGGAGCGATAAGAGCGAAAAGCCACAGGAGCCGAAGGAGCCATAGGAGCCGAAGAAGCCAGAGGAGCCATGTACCAAAGAAGCTAAAAGACAAGCAGCCAGAAGCCAAAAAGCCAAGAAGCCACGAAGCCACCAGGAGCCACCAGGGACACAGGAGCCGAAGGAGCCACAGAAGCCAGGAGCCACACAGGGAACCATAGGAGCCACCAGGAACCAAGGAGAAAAAGAAAAGAAACAAATTAAATTACCCTCCCTCATTTTTTGGGGGGTCCTCAAAGCTCCAAAAATGAGTCAGCTATCAAAATAAAATTTAAAAGTCATCAACAAAAAAATTAATTTCCCATCAAAAAACAATTAAACTCATCAAAAAAAAATATTCCCTCATATCCTGGCCTGCGCAAGCCAAACGCAAAATACTAGCATCATGAAATCTGTGCATTGCATCATCAAAAAAAATATGTTTAAATTATTTTTTGATGATTTAATTTTTTGGGGGGGTCATCGGTAAAACATTTATTACTATCAGAAAAAGTATATTAAAAAAGGAATATACTTGAGAGGGACGGTTGGGTGGGCTTGGTCGACGCCGACATGTACGAGTCATCGCACAAGGAACACGTATTGGTTCGCAAGCTGTTCAATAACGAGGCACTGGGCCAAACAACATTGAATCCAATGGGCTACAAAAACCATTCTTTCCATCATGTTTTCCAGGCACGGGTGGGTGGGCCTGCTGTATACGGAAGCTTGCACAACAACGCACGGCTACGCAATGAAGTATGCTTGAAAAAGGCCAAAGAGCCAAAAGCCAAATGGCCAGAGGCCAATAGGTCAAGCCTGGCGCTAAAACCCAGAGGCTAGAAGCCAGAAGCCAAAAGCCAGAAGCCAAAACCCGAAAGCAGAAGCTAGAACAGAACCGGCACAAGCCGGGGGCGGAAATGTCCATAGGAGGAAGTAGTGATTATTTGGGCCACCGGGCCACCAGTTCCAGGCCCCCACACAGCAATGGTCAGCTGCCATCCCCATTTTGACTTGCAAAGGTGTATGTCTACTATGCTGGAATGGACGCAATGTAGGTGGGCCTTATCATGACACATTCATTCGCAATGTGGGTGGGCCTTATCATCCACCTTTCTGGCGTTGTCACAAGCCGCGGCCAAGGCTTTAAAATAAAAAGGCGGGGGGAGGGCGCAGCGCCTCCCCCCGCAAAGCGTCACATGAGTGGTGTCTACAGGATTACTCTATACCTCCCTTGAGCCTTGACAGCGTATATAAATATGCTCAATACTCATGCAGTACCCACGTAGGATTCAAGTTAGATAGATAGATAGACAGATAGATAGATAGATAGATAGGTAGATAGATAGATAGACAGACAGATAAATAGATAGGTAGACAGATAGATAGATAGATAGATAGCTAGATAGGCAGATAGATAGATAGGTAGATAGATAGGTAGGTAGATAGACAGACAGATAAATAGATAGATAGACAAATAGATAGTTAGATAGGCAGATAGATTGAGAATCGGGGATTGTCAGCCCGATTATATCTTGGTAGTTTGTGTTGGAATAGTCGATCCAGTGACAACGTTACAAGGGCAGCTGCTTCCGCATTGCTGATCTTTTCTCCAGTGCTGCAGTGGGTCTTGAGCCAAAGAGGCCGGTTATGAATGCCCCTTTGGTGTTGGATCCTAGAGTGCATGATTGTGCAATTATACATTGATCCGTAGCCTACACTCTATTCGCACCCCCCACGCATAGCCAACTTTGTTGGCTACGCGCAAAGGAGTGTCCTTTGAATTGATCCATTACACTCGCAGCTGTTCATTTATTGAATTATGGAGAGTTAAAGTCCGTTCAGAACTTCTAATCTACATGGCGGCTTGCTACGATCTCTACCAAAAGACTAAGGTTCTGTTCACGTGCATGTAGACACGACGTAGTCGGTGTCTAGCATTGAGGTTCATCCGATGTGGCGTAGTCAGCATGGAATCCCACTCAAGCAAGTGAATTAAAAATCAAAACACAAAGATGACTCTGGAACTAGAATTTTACCTTCCCGTTCCTTTGTCGGCTGAGACGTAGACCGCTGTAGAAACTCAGCGTCTCATGCAATGACGTTCAAAAAAAATGTGTGTTCTAAATTAGCCGGCTCAGAGTCCTCTCAGAAATCATTCAAAATGAAGTAGAGGTAAATCTTGAGCAATGATTGCATGCCGCTTCGCCAGGTTCAATCAGGACCTATGCAGAGGTCAGATCGCTTTATCATCTATATCCCCATCCATAGTATCCCTGTTGGTTCCAGTCTCCGCCACGGTGTGAATAAGATTTTCCACCTTTTCCTTGGTCTTTTCCACCCTTCTTTGGCGGTGTCACTGGAGCTTGCTTTGGCGGAGGAGCGGTTTCAACTGTTCTCCAAGTTGCTGATGACGATGCTTTCGCTTTTGACACTCTGCCCAGTGCTGGTGCTGCCTTCGGGGCTGCTTTTGATTTGCCAGCGGCTGGGTTGGTATGTTCACGATCAGCAGGAGTCGGGGTATCAGCAATTGCAAGTATGTGGACGTCAGTCATGTGAATGCCCCACCTTGGTCGTTGATCGTCTCGCTGCTTGACGTGGTTGTAGTCATCGATTGCATCATACAGCCTTTTGAGTAGAGGGCGTGGTAATTGTCGGCCATTCTGAAGGATCAGGTGCAAAAGTGATATTCTTCGAAGTGGGGGACGAAGAGCACACACAATGTCAACTGGGTTCAGTGTGATTGTGTCTTGAAAGTCGACGTTCCTGAAGAAATAAACGGCATTCACCCTGTATGCACCTGCAATGATTCTTCTGACCATGACATCTTGTCGGTCAAGGGCTTCGCGGGCCGCTGTGGTCTTTCTCATCTCATCCATTGTTGTGTCACGTTTTGACAGCTTCTCCATCTCCTCATCAAAGAAGATATTTTGCAAGTCGTCATACGTGTAGCCACATTCAAGGGTATATACGAGAAGTCGTTTAAGTACCACTGCCCCATAGTATGCATTGACGAATCCCTCTTCCCCAATGTCATCCCTTTGATTTGGTCGGCCGATATCTTTGTAGAGCTCTTTCATCTGTTGTGCAGTTGGTTCAATGAGTTCACCATTCTCATCCTCGCCTAAATAAGGCGTCCTCGAGTCCAGGTCCATCCTGAATTTCCGGTTCTGTTGAAAGTGTTTCCATGCCGTCTCGATGTCTCCACAGAAGTTCCGTTGGAATAGTCTGTAGATCCTGACGATATGTAACCCAATCTGCAACAGGAGGATTTTGATGAGCTCCGGCTGAGCATCTCCAATTGTGCAAGGTTCGATTGGCAGGACCTTTGATCCAAACTCAATTCGTTGCATCCATTTGGGGTACTCAATCTCTGCATCACGAGCTTCTCCAGCCTCATACTCTTCAATGTTGATTTCATCGACCGCTATCTCTTCATCGTCGTTCTCGTCGGTCGGTTTTCCTTCCTGATTGAGAAATTTGTCGACCTCATCTTGTTCTCTGAAGTCTCTCTTCTCATCATTGATGTCACCCTTCTTCGAGGCTTGATCATCATCTCCTTCTTCTGGTTGAGTTTCTTGTTCTGGACTCTTCATGGTGACATCATCATCATCTGGCATCGCCTCGTCGTCATCATCATCACCTGTCAAATCGATCTTCACCTCCTCCCATGCTTTCTTGACATGGTCTTTGAGATCTTCTTCTCGATGATGTGAATCGGCGCTCGGTACTGTAGCCACGGTGATCTTGATTCGTTTCCTCCATCCATGACTTACCAAAAATCCTTTGCACATCACACAAATCGATAGTGGTGCGGGGGTTTCCATCAGACATGCGGGGCATAGTCGATGGTCCTCCTTGCTGGGATGATGAGTGACTGCTAACAATGATATTGTGTCATTCCAATCCGGATGTCCGGGAAACAATCTGTGAGTTTGACTGAAGTGACCGGTCCTGATATCGACAAGTTTTCGAAGTTCTTCCAGATCGGGTGATGATTCTTCAGGCACAATGTTCCCAATGAGCTTGTCAAATCGTCCAATGGTGGCCACCCTCCTTGCCCCTTGCACAGAAAGAACAAGTTGATCTCTTCCCTTCGTGATCATGAGACGGTAGTAGTCCTTCTCCCTCCAGTCGTAATACCAAACAGCATCGAATGATTCGAATGGAATTGTTTCTTGGACCAAAATGTGTCCGTCTGCTGACAATCTAGGGGAGAACTTGGCGATGGAATCGTACGTGATGTAGATGTAGACAAGATCAGTTTGTTCAATCTTCCTGAACCTCAGCACCGTCTGACTTCGCACGTCCCACGGTGCGAATGGCACGAAGAACGTATTGATGCGGTCGCCTCCTCCTCCGGGACGTAGTCCTTCTCTGAAGATTTGAGCGATGTTGTCAAAAGTGGTGCAGTGAAATCCTCCTCCAAGAGTGTATCCAACCCCAGGGTTCATCTGATAGGAAGTCTTCTTGTCTTCAATGCGCACACCGCCTTGAACTCTTGAATGTGCCATAGGGGCACGGATTGCCACCGGCCAAAGCCAAATCTCTCGATCTGCTGTTCCGATCTCCAACCTCAGTGTTTGTCGATCAAGTCTCGAGGTCAATACGTCATCGAAATTGTTCAGGAGATGTTCCAACTCAGCTTTTGTGACTTTGAGTCCTAGCACTTGAGCTCGGATTCTTTTCGTTTGCTTGTACTCAGTGAAAATCACTCTCTGGAAATTGTTCCACCTCTCAACAAGTATCGGGTAGTTGACATGGGTCGTTCCAGCCAATGTATGTTGGTCTCTCCAAATGGCATCGTACTTCAAGATCGACTCAACATTGACCCAACCTGCCTCATCGCATGGTAGTCCACGGTGATTTCGATTGTCTTTGACGCAACCCACGGAGTGGCGTAGCGCTGCATTGAATCTTTTCGACAATTCGACTATCCATGGCGGATTTTCCCACTTGTTGCCCATCCACTCATTCTCGCCATATCGATGCACTTTGCACCAGCCCATTCCAAGATATTCTTCTCCATTCATGCGAGCAAGTTGAAGTTTACCGATGTTGTGGCCATGTGTGAATGGTTGGATGTACTTGAAATTCCAGTTGTTTCCATGTTGTTTTCTTTCTTCAGTAAGCCATTTCATGTATTCATCATGATCAAGTGGGTTCCAAGCATTCAGCTCTTCAATGGTCGGCAAAACAGGCGGGGATTCCTCAGCCGCGCGTTCAATCAGCAGATCAAGCTCATGACGATTCTTCACACCTCGGCTAATTGGGTTGACTTCGACACCATTCACTAAGTATTGTCCTCCTTCTTCACGATCACCAATGTCGTACATAAAGGCTGACTGACTGTAGAAGCACTTGGTCACTTCTTCTTTCTCAGTGAATCTGGTTCTTCCCCAACGCTTTCCTCGCGGCATGACGTTCTTTGGGAGCTTGTCTTTTCTGCCTCTGGTTGCAGCTTTGGATCTTTCTGACGATGATGGGGATTTGGACTTCTGATCCATGATCAATCTCATGCGCCAAAGGGTGTCCTTCATCTTCTCATCATCTGGCGTGGTACATTCATCAATGTCATGCGTTCCACCACAAATGAAGCAATATTGGACAAGTGACGCATCTGCAATCAGCTTTTCAAATCGATCACGGATGTCCCGCACCTCAGTTCGGCGCTTCTTCGCTTCCGAAGGTTGGCCCCCCACGTCATCTTCCTCCTCCTCATTCTCAATGTCACCAGCTCCGGCATCGGTTTCTCCTGAAGTCTGTTCTGCTCGAGGGCCCCGCGCCGTAGGCGTCGTGATCTCCTCATCAGGTTCATCAACTTCATCCACCTCTTCATCGCTTGATGAAACCTCAATCATTTCAGGGTGGTCATCGTAGTTGGCTTCTGGGAGCACCGGCATTCTGGTGATCTTCTTCTGCATGAGTAGGTCAAAGATTCCTGCTTCTTTCAGGATTGTAATCACCATGTCATTCTCAACCGGCGGGATGTATGCCTTCCTGGATCGGTTTCGCTTTGTGTTGATGGTGTCGGTAGGTCGACATGAACTGCTGAAAAGCCAGAATGACTCTTCCAGTCCTGCGAGGCAATTGTCAAGGTTTGCCCCCCATCCAGCGAACATAGTAGGAAATTGAATGCCCAGGTCAAGCATTCCAAGCCAGAATTCGAAAATGTCGCCGACATACTCAGCTGTTGCGGTTGGATTGATCATTGATGCAATCTCCTCCTTGGTCAGCACGGTCTTCATGTAGTCATGATAAGCGACGTTTCCACCATCCCAAAGCAGTCTGTAAAACCATCGCATTCGGTGCATTCCGCCTCCGCAATCCTCTGTTCGAGTTTCACGTTGTACAGTGAACTGGGGCAACAGGTCTCGTCTGCATTTCCCTTTCACCATGTATGCAGGCATTCGGATAGCACCTCGATGAGATACCTGTTTGAGCACATCGCTTGTCGTCCTGTATCCTGAGAGCATTGCAAGTGTCGCAGTGACCAGGAATCCACGGAGGTCCTTCTCGGCTTCCATTTCTCTCCAGTCAACGCATTCATTGTAAATGTTGAGCAATCTTGCAGCTACTCTTGCATCCTGTGAAAATTCATCCATACCAATGTCATCGGTACCGTAGATTGCCGCTCTCGTCCAGTTGCTTGCGCAATTCAGGCATCTTGTGCGGTTCTCTGTGCAGGTATTCAATCTCGAATCATTCTTGTGAAATCCTTTGCACACATCACACATCAATTCGGAATCTTCGGTTACCTCGACCCAATGCTCATCCACATCTGTCAGGGGCTCCGGGGTAAATACTCCTCGTCGGATGTCTGACCATGCTCTCCTCTGGACCGCATCCTTCATGTGTTTCATTCCTCCAATGATGTTTGCTGATCCAGCTTGAGCATCTGTGACCTCTCCAGCACGAATGCTGGGAATAATTCGTGGATGTTCTGTGCACCGTTTGATGGTTTCAATGTCAAATCCGGTGTTCTTCACATGGACGCATTCTTCATTCAGGTCATGGACTGTGTCATGATCCATTGCACAATGTAAGAAGACCTTTTGTCGCATCAGTGACTTTTCAAGCATAGCCCAAATGACTTCCTTGCCTTCACCTTCTTTCCAATAAAAAGGCTCACGTCCACAAGCATAAATCTGTTTCCAGAATCTTTCATTGGTGGAGTGAATAATGCCCTTTTCCTTCAAGATTCTTGCAAGCTCCTCGGCCATGGATACAATCGAAGATTGAGACCCAAGAAACCGGGCATCTCTCAGAATGTTGACGAAAATTGGAAGATGTGCTTCTTGGCTGATCTCAGTGATGATCTCTGCCAATTTGGTGATGAAGTCTGCATTCGGCATCAGTATGCGAGTTTGCCCTCTGAAAAGTGCTGCGAAAGAGATCCAAATGTGAACAGTGGCACTTGAGAACGCGTTGGCGTTGGATCGTAGGAATGTCAATGCATTCGTTGCCAGCTTCAAGAAGTCCTCGGGTTTCTCCAGAGATTCATAGGGAAGTTGGTACACCTTGATGGATGAAAGACCCATGTTGTCCAGCCCAGCCTCGATGTCATTGACGACTCTCGCGCTAGATCTCGTTTGGTAAGTCAAGTCCGTCAAGATGAGAGCTTTGTTGTTTCTCACTTGTCCTCCCAATTCATCCCATTTGTCTAACCAAGGCTCCCCGATGATGAACTGTCCAATCTTGTTTCCCAATTTCTTCAGTTTGGCTCTAATCTCGCCCTCCACAGTCTCTTCAATGCCCAGTGTCAACATGGCTAGGACCTCCGTCACCGGATACCCTTTGCACCTGACAAACTCTGTGGTCGTGATGATGTTGTGGTAGAGCTTCAGCCATTCGTAGTCATTCTCATTGACCATGTGGGAATCAAGTTGGCCCTCTGTCAGCATGTTGAAAGATAAGGCAGCATGAAATGTCAATCTTCTCAAATACTGTTTCCAGATCAAATTGGATCCAAACTTGTGAGTAGTGTGAGGGCCCTCTACGATTGAAAGCACGAAATTCTTGCCGGATCGTAGGAATGCAATTCTCTGTTCCTCACGAGCGTAGTCTTCGGCAGCATGGAGACGTACTTCCACAGTTGAAGGTTTCTTCCTCTTCATCCAGTCCTCAGTTGGAATCCAATTCTCATCTCTTTCTGGTTCAGTACGACCTTGAGATGTCGCTCCAGGTCCAGATCGGAAAGCTGCATGGGTCGACGAAGATGAAGCTCCGCCAGTCGATGATTTTGGCATCTTCTTTGGTTGAATGTTCGAACTTTGTGATTGCTGTGATGCCTTTGGTTGTGATCCCTCCGTAGGAGCGGATGTACCCTGGGCGCTAGGTCCAGTTGATGTGTCATCGTTCACCCATGAAGGCTCCTCATTGTTCCAGAAGTCAACCTCGTCGGGTCTTCGTCCATCGTTGAAGTTCAGGGGGATATCCCAGTTGTCGAAATTGTGCATGTTGCCACCTGTTCCAGCCTGAGTGTCGGTCAATGATGTTGTAAAATCTTTGAGGGAACTATGGCAAGCATGACGTCTTTCTTTCTCGGTATATCTTGCCCCTTCGTCGGCAATTGAGACATTGTATCCATGCCCAATCAGGATTCCCAGGGGAATGTCAAAATTCTTGAGGATCGAGAACTGGAGTTCGGACAGTTCTGCTACTCTCGGCAAATTTCCATCTCCTCGGGCGCTGGTCTTGTGTCTCTCAAGGGTTGTGCCGAGGGCTAACAAACACAAGAAATGGTTCTGGGCTGCACTCCTCCCTTTCGGCTGGTTGGTTTCGAAAGCAACCACATCCTTCATCACATCCTGCAAGATGATCTGATCTGATGGGTTCTGCTCATTGTGATACCTCAATGCATGTCCTAGGTGCCTCATCTGGACTTCAATCATGAGCTTCATTGCCTTCAAATAGCTGTCATTGTCAGATGGAGACTTCGGATTCACCTTGGTCAACTCGTCCATGACTTTGAAGTACTCGGCTGTCCTTGTCACAGCCAACCATGATGTGGCACTCGGATCTGTGTTGAATGATGGTGTTCCTCGATAAATTTGCTTCATGCTTCGGATCTTCGCCTCAGTTTCAGCTGCAGTGGCTTGATCATCAAAAGGTTCGGGAAAGTGTCCCTTGGACAATACGATCCAGAGCTCATCAAGTCTGTCATAGATCTCTCTGTCCATGAAGCGTCCCACATTTGCATCATCATATGGGCATCTGCTTGCGAAGACCTTCACGAATCTCGACCCTTTTGACAAAAACTCCCATCCTGAACATCCCTTCTCATTGTCCTGCGCTCTCTGCAACAACTTGTAGGCTACCTCCAGAGCTTGTGAAGTGGCTTCACTGGTGTGTCTGGAGTTCGCAAAGTATGCTGAGTAAACAACTGCAGGCGGCATACCAAACCTAATCCATTGGTTGGCTGTTTCCTCATCTGAGATCAGTCGAAAATTCGAACCTCGGGTGTCTCGGAATGGTGATGGAGTCTTGGATGCAATGGTCCCTTCAGACAATCCCTTCAGCACTCGTAATGCAACGGTGATTCGGCTTCCGGCAAATTGTCCTACTGAGTTCAGATCATGGGTTTCGGCCATCTCGCTTTGTACAGAATAAAGTTGCACGGACCGTAGGTCTCGTGACAACCGTTCGAACAGCGAAAATAGTTGTACGAACCGTAGGTTTCGTAACAACCAGTCGGAGTCGAATTCAGAAAGCGTTCGACACGAAAATGAAAAGTGCCACGAAGAAAGAACCGAAGTTGATGTCAATCTCGAAAAGCACCAGTGCAGTAGCGATCGCTCGAACGAATGGTCAATGGCGTCGAGCTCTCGAGTAGCACAAACGGATGTTGCCACCGACTTGATTGGGTGACTGCGGACATTCTCGGAATCACGAGACATTTCAGCTTTCAGTTGTTCATCACATGCAAGCGGCTTCCAACGTTTCATCACTCTGACGTTCACAAATGGACTATTCCTGATTACATGATCATTGATTCCATTCATGATTATCTTGGCTATCCACTTAGTGTAAACTTGAGTAATGCGAGTTTCCCTACCGGCACACTCTGCATGGTCATGACGGCGATCACATCTTCTATGAAGCTTTGGAAAAGACACCCCCCATGTTACAATCTTCCAAGGTTTCTTGATTGGTTTGGGAGTCTCTTGGAACTGTGATTTCAAGCCATACATGCATCCATCAAATTTGTGCTCATGAGATACGGTCCCTTCCACAAGATCAGTCATTCTACGGTCCTTCCAGTAGTCACACCCTCTAGGCAACTCAAGCAAGGCTGATGAACCCATATTGATAAGCTCACTTAGCACTGATGCAAACACTTCCCACATCGCCCAGAAGATCTGCTTCTTTGCTTCGATGAGTTGTGTTGTTGCTTCGCTCACCCATCGGTTGATTCGGTTCCATGGTGAACCTCCTGCACATGGACCTGCAAAGAACATTGAATCAAGTTTGGTCCGAAGGCATCGTCTTGCTTTACTGATTCCGTACGGAGAGAGCATGTCGTCATCTTCGGTAATTGGCACGACATGAAACTTCATTTCGTCCTTCATTTTGTTCTGCAAGAACGTAAACCAGTTTCTCTCTTCCGAACATAACAAGACGAAGCATGGGACTGCTTGAGGAACTTCGATCAAATTGATTGTAAGGGAAAACTTCGCAAATTTTGATGTCATCAAGTCACAAGGTGATTTGGAAAATTGAAATTCCAAAGTTCTGTTTTTCTTTTCTCTCCAAAGGATTACCGACACTTTGGGATGGTCAACCTCATGTTTGCCTACTTCAATGTGATATTGATAGGGGACAAAAACATCAGTGATGGGAATAGTTTTCACATCATTGCAATTGATGCATAGCGTGATTACTCCCTGACTCACTTTACAGTTCTTACCTCCATCGATCACTTCAGCATTGGCGAGCACCCTGAATGTCGATTTTCCAGTCCAAAATTCATTCAACTTGTTTGTTGATTCATGGTTGTCGCCCTTGAATCTCCATATGTCTTTGATCACTCGAGTATTAGTTTTGAACCTTTGTTCAGTTTCCCTCTCATCACATATGATCCTAGGGTCACAAGGACAGTCTTCGCAATCCTGTGGTACAAAGTTTTGCCTTCTTGGCGTTTTGTGAATTCGGATCAATGTCTCTTTCCCATACCACTGCCAATGGTCTTCATTTTTCTTACCTAACACTTGGGATTTTCGGGTGGATTTTACAAACGGAATGTTATCACTGATGTCCAATTCCGGATGCATGTGACATAGGCCAGGTGTTGAAGTGGACTGTGGGTGCCCCTTTCCTTCACCTTCACTACATCCTTCACCCTCACTCCCCCCATGAACAAGGCGCATAAGCGTATTGATCACACGTGTGGCTGGCTGAAGGCACTGGTGAATGGATTTCGGGTGTTGAGACGGTGATGTCTGTGCATCTAAAAACAAGGCATCAACCGAGAACATCAGCGTTGGTGATTCGGTCAGATGCTGTACACGGTCATGTTGTGTTGACGCACACGAGTCACGTAGTGATCTCGAGTGGGCAGGCGGGGCATGCACGTGCTTTGACGACATCACCCGGTGGGTTGAGGTCGTTGAAACGGATTGTGAAACAGTGTCCGGGATCAACGGCTGCTTGTTAGGCGAATGGTACTGAAAACACGCTCGTTCAACCCACTTATCAAATCTGATAGCCTGCTCTGGTGGAGATGCACGGTGTTCGACCTTTGTCCAGGTACCATTGAGAAGAACCCATGTGGATCTCAATACATCTGGCGGCACAATCAGGCCGGGTGGCTTAGGACGATAAAACGCCGGTTGCTTGACGACAAAAATGGGATCCATACCTGGCAAGTATTGTAGCTTCTCTTTGCTAGTCAAACCCTTCCTATACACTTCTTTTGGCAAAATAGGGGTTTCCGTGTATGGGAAATTTGGGATGTCCTCAGTTTTGAATTGGAAAACTTGGCGAGTAGTCATATCGACATCGGTGCTTGGCTGCAACATGTCCAATACTTCTTTGCTCTGCAAGTCCTGAGGTTCCAACAAGTTGATTAGCATACAAGCTTTCTTCCATGCCATGGGATTTTTGAACCCTTTAGTATGGATATCGGCTGCCATTTTGGCTGTAATTTCATAGATCAATACAAAATGATCCTTTTGGAAATGTTCATGCATGGAGGCAATGGAAATACCATGTGTGCGCTCCAAATGACGCATGGTTGGATTCCGTCCTGATCTGACAACACCAATCATACCTTGATTATCGTCATGAAACAGGAGTTGAGGAAAAACTTTGGCTAAGACTTTCCACAGACTTAATGCGGGGATTCCTAGAGTCCTAAGTGCAGTATCTGCAGCCACAATTTCAGCTTCGGGGGTAGAATGACTAACACACCCTTGTCGCTTACTTCCACCAGCAAGTGGGAATCTTGTGAACTTACCTTGGACTTGTAAGTGCGATCCTGAAGTTGATCTCAAGGATTGGGCACATCCAGCGAAATCCGCATCTGCAAATAGTCCTAATGATAAATCTTCAATTTTGTCTCCGACCCATCCTATCATTTTGAGGGACAATGTGGAATTAACATAACACATTAGGTGATGAAGACGGGCGTCATCATCCTTTGTCCATTTAGTCACATTACGTGCTAATGCATTGATGGATCTCAACATGTCAAACCGCACAATGCGGGCTGCATACAGCAGCTTCATAAGCACACTAGCTGCATGCGGAGCTAGATTCCCACGGCTCAGCGTCTCACTGTCTTGGCCAGGACGTGAGTTGCCAGTCTCGGAGAGAGCAGGCATATCTGGATCGAAGGAATGTGCACACCAAGGACACTCAACTCTGCGTTTCCCATCGGAAGGAGCTCGATACGGGCTGCTTTTCGTTTCCTCTGGAAGGCTTGGAGTTGATACCTTCTTCAATTTTGTGTCCTTACCAATGATGTCAAGATACTTTTCCACCGATAACTTTAACAATCCTTCCATGTTATAAGTTATGGTCTTGACTTTCTTACCATTATGCAATTGGGTCTCACCTTGGGATAAAACACATCCTAAGTAAAGTCCCAAGTCGGTTTCGGGTTCAATGCGCAGAACAGTGCGCAGCATATCCCAACCTTTGGCCAGATTTTCGGAGGGCCCAGCAAGCTTAAGGTCATCCACATAGATTACCAACAGCAATTTGAGCTCATCATGAAAATACATAGAAGGCCATTCCTCACCAATGGGCTTAAAACCAATTTCTTGAACTTTCTTGTCACAATGTTGTTCCCACATCGTGCCTGAATCAGGGTGTCCATACAGGGCTTTGTCGAGTCTAACGACAGGGCGACGGAACTTCCAGTACTGTATCTCCGGAGGCCATGCATCAGTGGGTAATTCCACCCAACACAAAGGTCCCTTCAACTTAGCCTGGATGTAGGCCTGAATCGCATCTGCCAACTTGACGGAGTGCCCAGGAAGACATCCGTAAAAATCTGCCCATCGTGAGGCTTCGAAGGAAGCAGGGGAATTTCCCAAGTCTTGGAAGAATGCTGCCTCCCAATGCTGATTCTTCACCTGATTTCCTAGCAGAACGCCTCTTCCCTTGAATTTTCGTCCAGGATTGTCTTCTGACAGCTGGTAATTCTTTTCCACGCATATGCCATGGACCCTGGCCATGTGTACTTCCTTTTTGTTCTTCTTGGCCTCTGCAACAACATCGTCGTATTCACGAACCATTGTAAAGTCGAATACCTCTTGATCACGAAGGCCTTTCCACTCCTTGAGCATCGCCTCTTTGGCCTTTGGGTTAGACTCAATCTCAGCTCTGCCCACAGGTCGTGAAACCATTGCATTGAAAAGTTTGCTTCCAAGACCTCCTGATGGTATCTTGGTTCGGTGACTTTGATTTGATGCAGAAGTACACGGCATAGTTGGAAATGGGATGTATTCATCATCATCAGTGGCTATGTCCTTCACGTTCTTGACGTTAACACATTTGCCATTTTTGATCATTGTCGACTCTCCTGGCGTAGCCATGGAAAACATCGAAATCTCACCTGACAATGTGCTCCAAACTTCACCACTCCACGATGCTTTTGGGCCACGTCCTTTCTCGACCTCCGACCATTCATCCCATTCAGTGAGATATTCCTCGTCGTCCGGGACGTCAGTAGAAGCATCGGAACATGGACTAGCATCAGCATTCCTCTTCACTTTTCGACAATCAATGTATCGTCTTCCATGTACATCGTCATCATCGACTATGTCGTACAGATCAAGATACGTACTTGTACATGTGATAGGTAAGGTAACTTTGTTCTTCACAACTTCACCAACCCCTGCATCGGATTTCTTTGACTTTGAATGAGAGTCATCCTTCTTACTTGCATCACCACCTTCATCGTCCTTGGACTTTGGCTCGTCCTTGTCTTTCTTTGAATCTTTCTTCTCCTTCTTCATTGCCTTCTTCTTCTTTTCCTCGACCAATCTTTTGGCTTTGTCATCAGCCTCTTTCTTCTCCAACTTCTTCTTCTCGGCTTTGAGGATGGTATTCCGATCAGATTGAGAGAGTTTGCGCCATTCTTCAGGAGAATAGGTTCCTTTGGGACGCAATGACGTCCTGAACATTCGTCTGCCGTCATCTCCAATCTTGTATGGGTAACCCTTGACGTTCAACTTGACCTTCTCACCATCGTCATTGAGGTATACCTTCCCATCTCCAGCCTTGCCCTTCTTCCAATGGTCTGGTTGGGCATCGATCAATTCCTGGAGGGTCATCTCTTCTGGATCTTTGTCCTTGTCGAAGATATCCTCGGAGTCATCAAGAGGCTTCTTTGAAACTTTTCCACCACTTGGTCCAGGTCCACCGTCGTCTCCGTCATCAAGCTCATCATCATCTTCATCTTGGTCATGTTCTTCATCATCTCCATGCGGCACTTTGGAGGGATCGCCATCGAGGATTTCTCTTTCTTTCATTCCTTCCAATGTGGTATTCACCCTCTCATATTCTTGCTTGCATGGAAATGTCAATGGAGTGACCATCTCGATCTTTTCAGTCAAATGAGGTTTGAGAAGACGGTGTTCAGGTTTGCTAGCATCGTCACCAAGATTTTGATGTACGAATTCACTCAGAGGCCATACTTTGTATTGTCTTGACCAATGCATCCCTGGACCAATGTGATACCCTGCAAACACTCCAGGAATAGAGTCAGGCCCGAACTTATGAAGTTGTCCTGCTTCTCTGGTCTTCGGAGGCTTGTAGTTCACACGAGCACCATAGGGAATGAGTTTGCCAGCAAATTCAGATCCATGGAGTTTGCACCAAGCGCTCAATTCATCATCGTTGGGTTCTACGTTGAGTAGATGACATACGCAAAGGATTGCTGTTCTCCAGAAACAAGGTGGTAATCCAGCTTCCAAAAGACATGTAGAAGTAGCTGTGAGGATAAATTGGTTCGTTCTTTCGGCAATTGAATTGGTTTGAGGTCTTCCAGGCAACGAATGATCAATTGGTATCTTCATCTCATTCATGGCTTCAATGAACTGAGGAGCATGATCAGAGTAGGCCTGTCTGACCTTCTTGGCACCGATGAACTGTTTCACTGCTCTAACTACATCGTCTTTGGTCATTCGATCAGATGGATAAGCACCAATGATGATCCTGTATAACAGTCTCTGACAACCAACACTTCCTTCTCGAGGACCAACACGTCATCATGGACTTTGGATGTGTCCACCGCATCAAAGGTAATGAGGTCGCCAAACTTCTTAAGTTCCCTTTTGTATGCACCACGACGAGTCTTGAAATGCTTCATCTTTGCTCGAATGCATGAGTCGCAATATGGATTCTTGTATCTGTGGGTCAACTTGTGATTCAAGCTATTAGCTTCTCTCTTGAGTGTTCCCCTTTTGGCTACTCTGGATTCACCTTCGACAACATCGATCTCGATGTCATCTTCATCACCTTCAGCGGCGTCTTCAGGAGCACCATGACCATCATCTTCAAAGTCAGTCTCGTCACCAGGAGGCCCATCAAACGGAGTTCCTGGTTCGTATTCGCCGCCCTCAGGTGGTTCTTCTTCTTTTTCTTCTCCAGGAGTTGCCGAATGTTCCCGCCGGTTCATTGCTTTTCTCTTCTTCTTCACCTTGAGCTTCTTGACATGTCGGGAGCAGTTGTGGTCCTCAGTTGATGTCTCAAGACCACTTTCTCCATCGAGATGTACTCTTCGTGAGGGTTGACCAACATCATCAATGTCGTTGAAGTCGTTGAATCCGACTTGAGAATGTGTCAGTAGGTCATGGATCTTCGATGCATGATGACAATCATGACGAGTGCATTCGTATGTTCCAAGATCAACGTAGGGGATGTTGTCATGGATTGTCAAATCGATGCGTTCTCCATTCTTCGTAATCATGAAAGGCATTTGACCAGATGGCCATACGAAGGAGTATCCTTCTTCCATGCATCGTTTCCCAAGAGACATCACGGATGGAGTGTCGTCCAGTACATAGGCATGAGAGGTCACATCAAAGGTTCCCAAGTCAATCTCCGCTTCCGTCTGAGTAGCAGTTGAACCGTTGGCAGTGTGGAACATGATAGGATCACAAGTTCGTTGCTTCAAGTTCATCCTCTCGGCTTTCCTTGCAGAAATCAGATCGTGTCCGCTGCCAGAATCCAGGATGAATCTACGATCTTTGGCTTGCACTGGTAGTGAAATGCACATTACGTTCTTGGACTTCATGAGGGAGTTTCCAATTTCATGCTCAACAAGTTCTTCGATGAAAGTCAAGTCATCACGATCATTGTCCAGCTTGATCAACATGTCGAATTTGGGGCCAATAATGATTCTAACTTCATCAACAAAACGATGGAGTCCACATCTGTCCATGATGATAGCTTTGGCCCGTGCCCGGACTGAACCGAGGGTGTTGTCAGACTTGGACTGATCGTCGGTCAAATCATTGACTTTCCAGAAGACATATTGCTTGTTGGGGTCACGATACATACGCTTGGGTAGTCCCTCCTGGTAGTTCTCAATAGCAATCTCGTGCACTTCAGGTTCCAGATCAAAAGAGATCCTGCGATCATCAGAAGACTTCTTTGCGCTGGCTATCCTCGGTGAGGCATAATCCATAGAATCTTCATTGTCGCTATCAAAGAAGGAATCGATGGTAATGGGAGTCGCTTTCTTCTTTGGTGTCTTCTTGTTGGTTCTTTCTGAAGATGCTGAAGGCGATCGATCCGCATGTAGGAATTTGCACTTGCTTCCAAACTTGCAGGTACCCTCTTGCCAATTCCAACATACTTTCTTTTTGGGTCCAGCTGAAGATGAACTTCCTCTACCTTTCCCTCTTGATGAATCTCGACTTCCGCTTCTGCCTTTCTTACCTTTCATCTTGGCATCATAGACCTTCTGAGAATGACTGTAAAGACATTTGTCACCTTTGTTGCATCCTCCTTTGTTGAAGAAGTAGTTGCAGAAAATCTTCTTCTTGTCAACAGGTGAAGACGATCTTCCCTTCCCACCTTTGCCTTTCTTGTTGTTCTTGTCGGCATGGGATTTCGGAGAAGGTGTAGGAAGAACGGATGCAGCTTCACTCTTCGCTTTCGCCTTAGGACGTTTGGGAGGATGATGCGGCTGCTTCATTCTCCTTCTTGGTCTTGACGGGAGCGGCAGGCTTGTCTGCATCTTCTAAGGCAGGTGTCGTCTTGTTAGAGGACAATGACAGTTTCACTGCACGTTCTCTATCCTTCAACAGTCGTTCTTGCTTCCCTCGTGCTATGTATCCTTTGATCATACCAGTTAGGTAACCATAGGTCTTCTCATGGATGCCCTTCATCAAAGGTTTTGTATCGGTTGATATCGAAGGCCATAAGCTTTGAATGTTCAATCTTCCGGAACAATGTGTCACGCAGGGAATTGTTGGAAGGCAGATCATCATGTTTCATATTGTATACGATGTCAAGCCACTTGTTGTAGAAGGCCTCAAGTTGGTCATCTCCATAGTAGTTGAACATATACAAATGATGGGCATTGTAGAGAACTTCAGTGTGGTCAGGTGACTTGAAGCTAATCAATATCATTGCGAATAGTTCTCGTCCCTTGATGAAGTCCCCACTTCTCCCATACAATTGGTTCTTCATGGACATGTCATACTTCACTTGCATAGACTTGTCCCCAGCATTGTCAATGACTTTTCTCAAGGCATTGGAGAGCTTGGCATCAATGGATTGGAATCTCACATCAGGAGCTTTGGCCAGCGCCTCCAAGTCAGGTTGATCTGCAAGACACGGAGCTAGCCATGCTTTCCAGTCTTCATAGTTTCGATCTCCACTTGCAACACAAACTTCATGAACAACACTTCCCTTCCAGGATGAAAGTTCAGTGGTCTTAGGCCAGGGTTGGAGGCTGATCTTTTCGGCTTCTCTTAGAGATACGGATGACTTGGATCTATCCCTTTCAAGGTTCTCCAACTCCTTGACATTGGTGTTGTACTCGTTCCTGAGCTTCTCGAAGACTTCAGCTTCTGCTCGGTATTCCTGCTCTTCATCGTTGGCGCGATCTTCAGCTTGAGAGAAATTGTTCTTGTAGTAATCTTTCCGATCTTCCATCTTCTTCAACTCATCTTGAAGATTTCGAACTTCATTGTTCTTCTCTTGCTTCATCTCGTCCAACTCTGCTTTCAGTTTAGCACACTTCTCTTCACATTCATTCCGAGGCATAGCATTACTGGGGTACCCATGTAATGTAGTCGGTCTATTCATTGATGAAGAAGAATGAGCTTGGTTTTCCAACTTCAGGGCAGCAATAGTGCTCGACATCTCTTCTACCTCAGCGAAACGCTCATTGGCCAATTGATGCATCTCGGTCAAGTGGCTTTCAGGAATGGAATAGTCAGTCGCACCTTTGATCACGAGTCTTCTGTCGTTCAACATCTTGATGGACTTACCTGCATCCCTGTGAGCACGCTCAAGAGAATCCTTTTGGGCTTCAAGTTCAGTATGAAGGCGAGCAATAGCTGTGTCCCTGTCATTGAGTTCATTGTGCAAACTGTCGAACAAGTTACTCGTCACATTCGGATTGTTGCTCATGTGATCGATCTTGTTCAGAGCATCTTGATATTTCTTACCAGTTTCATCGAAGTTTCGCTGGAAGACTTTGAGCAGGTCCTCAGTGTCAATGAGTTCAGCTCTGTTCTGTAAGTACAACTTGTCAACCTCAGCCTTAGATTCCTTCAAACTGTCACGTTCACGCACGGCTTGCATGTACATCTCGTATAGAGGTCCTCCATGCGGTGATCTGCTTGGTGAAGATCTTCTGGCTTGTTGACAGGAAAGTTCATGATACTGATTCTTTGATTCAGTCAGTTGTTGTTGCATTCGATCTAAAAGACTTTGTTTCATGTGTAGTTCAGAACGTAGTCCCATTAATCTCATGTCCCGCATGCCGCCTGATTCAGCTAGAGATTCTTCAGATACTCTGTTCTCAGAAGTCGTTAATCGAGATTGTAAGTTCTCATTGTGGATCACCTGCAATCGAAGTTGCGATTCTTCCAAAGCTAAGTGATGTTCACATTCTGCATAACGGTCATGTTCAGATCTTATGTTACTACGGAACTCCTTCATGATCTCGTCCCTCTTCATGTCAGCAGCATCGAGCTCAGTTTCCAGTCGCCTGACGTTCATGGCCATGGTGTGCTTCATCGTCTGGTTCTGATTAGCAACCTCGAGCATCTCGATCTGTAAAGCACATGTCTGGTCATTAGCATAGCCGACCGCTAGAGCTTCTTGCTTGGCATTCATCTCTGCGTTTTCCAGTTCCAGTCTGAGTTGATTGATGTGAGCATTCGCATCAGCGCCCACATGCACCATAATTGCGTTCGCTTGTCCCATTTGTTCATCGAATTCCGAACGTAGTCGTGAATATTTGAATTCCAAATGAGATGCAGCTTCATTCGACATAGTCTGATACCTTTCCAACTCTTCGATCCTGTAGGTCGCACCTTCATCTTCTTGTTGTGCAGCCTGTAACTCGAAGTTCAGCATCTGGAGTTGTTCGGTCATCGACATCATCTCTTGATGAGTGGTGCTTTCCAGGAAATTAAATTGTTGATAGGCATATGCTGTCGTCTCGCTCAATCTTGCCTGAAGTACGGATTCTTCTTCAGTGGCCTTTTCCAGTGATGTTTTGTATTCAGCTAGTTCACTCTGATAGGCAGTGAAGATGTCGCTACCACTTGACGGGGCGTTCACTTGCTGATAAGATCCTGTCCCTGATGGAGTAGCGTCCTGAATCGGTGAAGGCGGATTCGACGACGTAGTCTTTGCCTTAGTCCTTGGAGTCATCGGAGGCGACAATTGTCGTGCAGATGATCTTCTCTTTCCAGGTGTGCTGTCCCTATCTTCAATTGCTTGCATTGTCGAAATTTGTCTCCCTCTAGGAGCAACCAGATGTCGCCTGGGTTGGCTTGTTCTCAATTCTGAGGCATCGCTTCCACCAGTGTCGATACTCTGTGAAGAATTTGACTGCGTGCCGGCAGCTGGTGCAACGGCATGTCCAGAGAAAGAAAATGCATTATCGCTGCTATCCTGTTCAGTCATCTGTAAGGCCCGCGGCTACCCGCTCGTAGGCTCCGTAGGAGTCCTACGGCTGATAACCTGAGAATCGGGGATTGTCAGCCCGATTATATCTTGGTAGTTTGTGTTGGAATAGTCGATCCAGTGACAACGTTACAAGGGCAGCTGCTTCCGCATTGCTGATCTTTTCTCCAGTGCTGCAGTGGGTCTTGAGCCAAAGAGGCCGGTTATGAATGCCCCTTTGGTGTTGGATCCTAGAGTGCATGATTGTGCAATTATACATTGATCCGTAGCCTACACTCTATTCGCATAGATAGATAGGTAGAAAGATAGATAGGTAGATAGATAGATAGATAGGTAGGTAGATAGGTATGATAAGAAAGAGAGAAAGAAAGAAGCATAGATAGATAGGTAGATAGATAGGACAAGAAAGAAAGATAGATAGATAAGATAGGATACGCTAAAATACATAGATAGGAAAAGAAAGATAGGATAAGATAAGACTAGATAAGAAAGACCGATAGGATAAGACAGGATAAGATAGGAAAAACATGGTAAAATAGGATAAGATAGGACAAGATAGGATAAAATAGGATAATATAGGATAAGATAGGATAAACTAGGATAAGATAGGATATGATAAGATAGAACAATAGGATAAGATATGATAAAATAGGAGAAAATAGGAGAAAATAGGATAAATAGGACTAGATACGATAAAATAGGATAAGATAGAATAAAAAGGAAAAGATAGGATAAGATAGGGTAAGATAGGAAAAGATAGGGTAAGATAGGGTAAGATAGAGTAAGATAGGGTAAGATAGATAGAAAGACAAATAGATAGATAGAAAGATAGATAGATTGATTGATTGATTGATTGATTGAGATATAGATATAGACATAGACGTAGGTGTAGATGTGGAGCCGAAGGAGCGATAAGAGCGAAAAGCCACAGGAGCCGAAGGAGCCATAGGAGCCGAAGAAGCCAGAGGAGCCGGAGGAGCCATGTACCAAAGAAGCTAAAAGACAAGCAGCCAGAAGCCAAAAAGCCAAGAAGCCACGAAGCCACCAGGAGCCACCAGGGACACAGGAGCCGAAGGAGCCACAGAAGCCAGGAGCCACACAGGGAACCATAGGAGCCACCAGGAACCAAGGAGAAAAAGAAAAGAAACAAATTAAATTACCCTCCCTCATTTTTGGGGGGTCCTTAATGTTTCCTTGCTAACTTCCAACAATCTCCCGATAACATGGGTTTCGTTTTTGGTCCTAAAATAGCCCGTCTACCACTGGTCAGGTATATCCTTTCATTCGAAAGCTAGATTATATTTGTAAAGAATGGCAATTTGCATGCTTCCTTCCCTGCTTTTCCTCCTTCATTTCCTCCTTCCTTTCTTTTCCTTCCCTCTTTCCTTCCCTCTTTCCTTCCCTCTTTCCTTTCTTCTTTCCTTTCCTTTCCTCTTTCCTTTCTTTTCCTTTCTTTTCTTTTCTTTTTCTTTCTTTTCCTTTCTTATCCTTTCTTTTCCTTTCTTTTCCTTTCTTTTCCGTCTTTTCCTTTCTTTTCCTTTCTTTTCCTTTCTTTTCCTTTCTTTCCCTGTCTTTCCCTGTCTTCCCCTCCTTCCCTCCTTCCCTCCTTCCCTCCTTCCCTCCTTCCCTCCTTTCTTCCCTCCTCCCTCCCTCCCTCCGTCCTTCCTTTCCTGCTTCCTTTCCTTCCTTCCTTTCCTTGCTTCCCTTCTTTCCTTCCTTCCTTGCTTTCCTTGCTTCCCTTCTTTCCTTCCTTCCTTCCTTTCCTTGCTTCCCTTCTTTCCTTCCTTCCTTCCTTTCTCGCTTCCCTTCTTTCATTCCTTCCTTCCTTTCTTGCTTCCTTTCTCTCCTTCCTTCCTTCCTTCCTTCCTTTCCTGCTTCCCTTCTTTCCTTCCTTCCTTCCTTTCCTGCTTCCCTTCTCTCCTTCCTTCCTTCCTTCCTTCCTTTTCTTTCCTTTCTTTAAATTTCTTTTTGATGATTTATTTTTTTTGATGAATTATTTTTTTGATGAGAATTATTTTTTTTTGATGGTCCTCCCTCCAAAAATATCCAAAAATGAAACGTTTGAAGATGTTCTAGGCGAGGTTTCCTTCGTTAACCTAAATGTGAGGCAGTGGTTTGTTGTGAAAGTGAATTCTGCAATGGTGGTTTGTTGTGGCAGTGACTTGTACGATAGTGATTTGTTCTGAAAGTGCGTTGTGCATCATTGTGCGACAATGATTCTTTCTGAAAGTGAGTTGTGCGATAGTATGCGATAGTGTTTGTTGTCATGGTGAATTGTGGGATGGCGGGGTTTTGCTTGCGAATGTTGGATCAGCTCACATGTGACTGTCGAGTGGGTTCGCTTGTCACTGCCGACCATCCTCGTGTGCAAGTACCACTGAGCGTTCATTTCACCGCCCCACCCCACTTTACTCGACGAGTGCAACGTAAATGAGACAGTGTTGGCAGAATGTCCGCAACACAAAAGTTTTCCTCCTAAACTGCCTTCGATTATTATTCTGCATGTGGGTATGGGTCAACATGGGTACGTTATCCAAAATCGGAGGCATCACTAGCAGAAAAGAAAAAACTCAACCATTCTTCGTGCTCCCATTTTTACCCCGCCTCCTGAAGGGCACCTTGCGCTTTGGGATCCATAAGGTCCCCATTGTGGCTAAGCAACTGGACTGGCAAGAACACATCTAAACACTACATTAATTCTCCGCATTGGCAACATCGCTTGATCATAATTGATCTATCGACAAGTGAATTCACAAAATGCCCGACTTGGCATCACTGTAATGCGGTGTCAGTCCTTCTTCCACACTCCTTTGATCAAGTCCTGTGTTGCAATGCCACTGGATCTGAAGCGAAGGAGGTCGCTTGCAGAACTGTCCGGGATCTTCCTGATAACCTCGATTGCGCTGTTTTTGTGCTCAAAGTTGTCTGCACTAAAGCAGAGGGTTATCAAATTTGCCATCGCCACTGCAACTTGCCGCGGGTTCAACATTACAGTGTCTCGAAGCTTGTCTTCGTTGATCCACACCAGAATTCCCAACTTATTCAGCATATCAAGGAGCTTCTCTGTGTCCTCAAGGGATAAGCCTTTTGGCTCCATTCCTCCAAGAAGTCGTTGAACCACTTTCAGCTCAAGAAAGTCGCACGATACATCGAAGCTCAGCTCTTCCTCTCTGAGATCATCCAGCTGGTCCTGGCTGTGAAGTTCAATGAAAGCACCTGGTGGCAAATTCAGCCATACTTTGTCTGAGATGGTTGCGCGCAGGTAGTCCTCGATCTTGAGCCTGCTCCCTGGCTGCGCGCCTGGGTAGACCTTCTCGATGTGGGCTCTCTCAGCTCTTGCCCTGACCGGAGGGCAATGGCAATTGAAACAGCAGGAGAGCTCGACTCATGGACATGTGACAACATGCGACAACCTTAATATGGAAACTGTACAACTAAATTGAATTGTTTTTCTGCATGGGTCGTTTAGTGGTAAATATTGAACCCTTGGACGAAAGATTTTGCCACACTTCCATGGCTGCAGTACCAGCTTCAGCGCAAGAAGGTTTCCTAAAGATGGTTTCTTTAGGCTTTCCCGAGGACGACTTTGTGACCATGGCCACAGCTGTGGGGTTTCTATGGCCGTTCGCTAGAGTGCAATGCTGGCAATATTTTTGAACATGACCGGAAATGACACCGAAACCCCATTGAATACTGAGCCCGGTTCTCAACAACTGAGCAAAAACTATATTCGCAACTTCCGTCTGACCACGTCAAATTCTCGCCTGAATCCAGCCCCCAACCGCGTCAGCAAGTCATGTGCTTGCAACCACGTCAAGGGAAAGGTCTCCGCCTTCAGACCAACGAATCTTGGCACCACAGATCCATCCGAGTTCCCAGCCTCCCAAAGGTCACGCGGCGAGACAAACTGTAGGGCCATTCGCTGAAGTTGCATCCGCAAAGGACTGATCCAGGCTTCAAATTTTTTCCCCTTGTTTTCAATTGGAAATAGCCAGGGACACTTGGTGCACTTGCTTCCCAAGTCCGCTGGATGGGGTTGCAGCTGCTCTTTCAAGCGGGGGACTCTGCTTTGCAAGTCCTCCAGGCGCTTTTGTAGATCCAAATCTGTGACGCATCTATTGCGCGCTCCTGCTTTGGTGCCAATCAGGAGAATAGGAGGACATGCATCCTTCTCAGTGGAAAACCTGACAATTTTCCAAAGCCAGAAAGACAGGTGCCTCCATTCGTCCTCAAGTTGCCCAGTCAAATCCAAAAACACCAGGTATATCGCTCTTTCTGAAAAATGAAGCTGGTTCAACAGGGCGTACTCTTCTTGTCCCGGGAAGTCCCAGCATTGCAGCCTCACATCAATGCCCGCTTTTTGGGAGCCTAGCTTGGAAAGCATGTCTTCGTCCAAAACAACCGGCCCGCACATCTTGGGTCCAGAAGAAGAGGATATGTCTTCCTGTGGTTGTTCATTGGCATTCGGTCCTTGACTTGCAACAGAGGTGGCATGTTCTTCTGGCTTGTCAAGCCCTTGGGTTGGTTGAGCCGCGGCCGAACTCTCTAGAAGAGCATCTGGTTGATTGGCTTTCGGTCCTTGACTTGCAACAGAGGTGGCATGTTCTTCTGGCTTGTTGAGCCCTTGGGTTGGTTGAGCCGCGGCCGAACTCTCTAGAAGAGCATCTGGTTGATTGGCTTTCGGTCCATGACTTGCAACAGAGGTGGCATGTTCTGGCTCGTTAAGCCCTTGGGTTGATTGAGCCTGTTCATCGTCTTTCGACCCTGCTTCTGGCTCAATAAGCCCTTGAGGTTCCAACATGTCATCTGGTTGTTCATCAGCATTCTGCGCGGTGAGGGCGTCTGTTTCTGGGCCCTGCGCACGAAGCAACATGTTACAATGTCAAAATATGAGCCAGCGTCAAAATTGTGTGTTCGGGTTGTATTCGTTAGGGCATATCCTATATGGAAAAAAATGGCATGGCGTACCAAACTTCCTTTGGCACAGGGAAGGGAAAAACAGAGGAGAGGAAAGCAAGAGGAAGAGGGACGAAAAAAGGAGGAGGTGAGGCAAGCAAATTAAAGAGAAGATGAGGGAAAAACGAAAAGATAAAAATACCGGGTGAAAAAGGGAAAGGAAAGAGGAAGAGGCAGGGAGAGAAAGAGGAAAGGAACATGGAAAAGGACAGGAACAGAAATTGATGAGAGGAAGAGGACAGAAAGAAGTTTCTAGGCACATTGACGACGTGGTGGTCATATTTGCATGCAGAATGGTCTTTTAAGGGTATCATTGGGTTGCGTCTTGTGGCACTGCAACTTCTGAAGTTCAGGCCTCAAGTACAAAAGGGAAAGCCATTGCAAAAACATCCAGGGTTCGTCTTGGACAAGAAATAAAAATGAGATCGCGAACAGCGGAGAGACTAAACCACCTCGACTCCCAACAATACATATACATTATATATATATATATATAACTTGACTTTGGGCGTACAAGCAACTTGTAGTTTTTGAGGCATTCCCTATCCTTTCGCAACTAAAAACATCACCATGAAACCGTAAATAAAGCGATCATAGTCAATATGAACAACGACAATTTTGGCACTGGCTCACAATGTCAGTAAACAGTGCCCAACTTGAGCAACGATTGATACAACAATTGCCTTGAATAAAAAAAAACATACTGAAACATCATGGACTGCTGCTGCTTACCCTCTGCACCGACTTGGCCGGTCTATTCTCTATGACTGTACGGTTCCATGTTGAAAGTCTTTCGAAGGCTGGCATGCACAGCAAGTTCTTGAATTTGTGACAAAAACATGTTCTTCCGTGCCTTTGGCAGTGGGTTCCGAAGCCCGTCCTCTCTGCAACATGTAGACATCAATGTTGCGCGGGCAAGTGTTACTAAAGAAATCGATTATGACTAGCAACGACACAAATGTTTGCAAGTAAAGCAGGGCTGAAAGGCTACTGCTGGTAATGCGATGCAAAATGATGGCACATGCAATCAACACGAGCCCTTTAATACAAACAAAAACAATGTATGCACTCTGCTTGCAGGGGGAACTTAAACAAAAAACATTAACGCTTCAAAATATTGCACAAGCAGGCCAAATGAACATGTGTCCTTCAAGGCAGTGAGGTGCATCGATTCCTCCCATCTTTTCCATGGGTGGGTTTTCTTCAGGTCCGCTTGTAGATCTGCTTCAACTTGACCTGCCCAAACATCCAAACCATGTGTGGAAGGCTCATCGTCTCGGAATGATTCGCCTTTCAGCCGCCGTAAAGTTGTGGTCTTGCCAGCACGCCCTCGGCCTACAAAGCACAGGCGCACCACCGGCAGCGGGGCGACGCCTTGTTTCTGGCGCTCCAAGGAGAGTTTCTGCAAACGTTCAAGTTCCTCCTCCTGCAAACGTTCAAGTTCCTCCTCCTGCAGGGAGAGGAAAATGCATGCAAATGCGTTCGAACAGCACTGCATGGAGTCATCACACAACACAATCAATGAGGGCTATCTTTGTGACCGGAGGACAATTGAATTCATGAGACACCCGGCGATGTCAACTACCCAATTGGCCCTGCAAAAAGAAAGCTAACGGAGACATCGTTTGCAAATAAGAGAACAGTTATCACTATGATCATACTATGATCTGCTATTTTCTGACCTACCTATTGGCTACAGTAGTCTACTCGTGCAGGATTTGACTGACAAAGGCCTTGCCTGCCACAAGGGGTCAAATTTGAGAGCTGAAAACTTGGCTTTATTGTATTCTCATCGGTATCCCAGACGGAGCTGACATAGACCTTGTTTGACTCCAAAAAAACAGACGGTTCACATGCATTGGCAAATACACATTCCTTTTAGCACCCAGCAATCGAAAGGCACTAAATCCCACAGAAACTGTACAAGAAGAAAGGATTCTGCGAATAATTTGTTCCAATCCTTCTTGCAATCACAGGACACGTACGAGACAAGTAGTTTGAAGTTCCCCACTTTTTTTGTAAAAATTCCAGTATGGTTCTTTCCCGGGGACGATCTTCAAAATCAAAGAAACTAAAACCTCTCCGGAACGTCTGCTTAATGCTCTGATTTTTTGTTAACGCTTTGCTTGGGCCCATCAACTACGAGCAGTTTGTCAAAATTCCCATGCCTTCCTACGTGCCAGGTGAGGGTCTCTAGTTTTTCATTAAAGGTGCGACTCCTTCTTCCTCAGTTTCTTCTTTTTCTTCCTTCTTTCTCCTTCCACCAGCTCCTTGTCACTGTGGTGTTTTCGACATCAGATCTTTGATTTATGATAGTTTGATCTTGCCTTGGCGATGCTACACTATTCAACCTTGACTACCTCATGTTGTGCTGCCTGATGTCCCCTACATGAGGTTGTGTTTTTTGATCTGGCCTGCATGATGCTAGGCTGCTTGGTCTTCTCCGCCTCATGCTGCCGCTTTATCTCCCCTGCGTCATGTTATGCTGTTTGACCTTCTCTAAATCATGTCATGCTACTCGATCTGGTCTTCATAATGCCACGCTGCTTGATTGTCTCTACCTCATGCTACGCTGCTGAACCTTCCCTACCGTATGTTATGTTTCTTGGTGCTCCCTGTCTCATGTTATGCTGTTTGATCTTGTCATCAAGACGGTACGCTGCTTGCTCTTTTCTACCTCATGCTATACGTTCTTGACCTTCCTTTGTTATGTTGCTTGTGTTCTCTATATATTGTTGAGTTTTTTGTCTGGTCTTCATGCTGCTACGCTGCTTGACCTTCTCTACCTCTTGTTAGGCTTCTTGGGTTTCCCTAGCTCATGTGATGCTGCTTAGCGTGCTTTGTATCATACTGTGCTATTCGGTCTTGTCCTCATGATGCTACGCTGCATGGTCTTCTCTACATGATGCTTTGCTACAAAGCGAATGAATGTCATCAGCATTATTCTGGGAGCACAAGTTTTTCGTGTTTGTCATCAACAGCGTCACTAGTTGCCATTTTCTGGTTTCAGCAAGAAAAAAGTGCTGGCAAGGTGAGGCGCCCAAAATTGCAGATTCTGTGACGGAACTGATGGTCAAAAGACAAGGTAACACGCCTCCTCAGTACCCGGGTGAAATCGATCAAAATTGAGCATTTGACCTGGTATTTACAGTGTTTTGTGTGTATCATCATTCAAGGTCCCGAAATGCAAAAGGACGCAAAACTTGTTTTTCATCCAGAGCAGCGTGGCGGTCTAGTCCTTCTTGTTATGTCGGTAGACGAACTGGTATATGTATTCCCACAAGCGGGGATTAATGACTTTGCCATTTCTGTTTTTCAAGCAATGCGGCACAATTTTTCAGCCACATCCAAGACCTATCTAGGACTTGTGTGCCAGCCCATACACGCTAGCGGAGAGTTTAACGAATGTCCAGCCTCTTTACCCAACCTGCTTCTCAAACCACCCCACCCCAACATAGCATGACGTGTGTGTGTGTGTGTGCAAGTGCAAGAAGAACGTGCAGTAACGTAGCATGACGTGTGTGTGTGCAAGTGCAAGAAGAACGTGCAGTAACGTAGCATGACGTGTGTGCGCAAGTGCAAGAAGAACGTGCAGTAGCGTAGCATGACGTGTGTGTGGAAGTACACTTGAACGTTATTAGCCACCCCACCCCACCCCACCCCAACGTAGCATGACGTGTGTGTGTGTGTGCAAGTGCAAGAAGAACGTCGCATAACAACAAGCTATCATGAACGTAACCTCAACGTAGCATCAACTTGAACGCAAGACACATGAACGTTATTGCACCCCCCCACCCCACCCCACCCTCACCGTAGTATCAATATATCATCAACGTTCAATCAAAAACGTGCAGCGTTGCCGGGTACCGAGAGTACGTGACACCAAAGACAACAAACTCACTTTCATCAAGCAGAAACCAACTCACTTTCATAAATTTTTACCTCGCTGCCAAAGCGTGCATAAGCGCTCTTGGAAAGAAGAGACGGCCACGCCCTCAAACTTTTCGCTGTCAAGCAAACGCCGCGCAACACCTGGTAAGTCTTGTATATACTCTATCCGCCAAATAAACGCTAAGCGTCCACAGCACGGACCACCCGTGTGATAGGCAGTTCCGGCCTATGCGACTTGGACCACGCCCACCACGCGCACCACGCGCACCACTCGGACCACGCGGGCACCAGGCCCACCATGCGCACATAGGCCAGAGCCGTCCAAGCCACACGGACCCCCCCCGCACAGAAAGAAAAAAAATAAAACAAGGGGGGGCCTGAGAACCCAAAAGCAAAACGACAGCAAACAAATTTGAGTAATAATTGGTTTATTTCCCTTTCGCCTCTTGCCGGCATCTTTTTAGAAGATGAACATTATGGACGCATTCACTGCAAAATACTTTTTTTCAGCTCTGCACGGAAGCATTGAGTGACGGTGCGCAATAGCCAAGCAAGCTCATTTGAGCACGGTCATGCGACGGCGGCTGATTTCCAAATCAACCTCTCCTTTACTTTCCCTTCCTTTCCCTTCCTTTCCCTTCCTTTCCCTTCCTTTCCCTTCCCCTTCCTTTCCCTTTCTTTCCCTTCCTTTCCCTTCCTTTCCCTTCCTTTCCTTTCCTTTCCCTTCCTTTCCCTTTCTTTCCCTTCCTTTCCCTTCCTTTCCCTGTCTTTCCCTTCCTTTCCCGTCCTTTCCCTTCCTTTCCCGTCCTTTCCCTTCCTGTCCCTTCCGTTCTCTTCCTTTCCCTTCCTTTCCCTTTCTCTCTTTCTTTCCCTTTCTTTCCGTTCCTTTCCCGTCCTTTCCCTTCCTTTCCATTCCTTTCCCTTCCTGTCCCTTCCGTTCCCTTCCTTTCCCTTCCTTTCCCTTCCTTTTCCTTTCTCTCTTTCTTTCCCTTCATTTTCCTTCCTTTCCCTTCCTTTCCCTTCCTTTCCCTTCCTTTCCTTTCCTTTCCTTTCCTTTCCTGTCCCTTCTGTTCCCTTCCTTTCCCTTCCTTTCCCTTGCACCCACACCGTCCGCACACCACCGTTCAAAGCAGCTTGCTCCCCACGCGGTTCAAGCGACAAGAATGATCAGAAACAAACATTTCGAAGCCCGCATCGATCCACATCCGCCACATCATGTCGCAAAGGTTGATGCAGTATTCTGCACCCAAGGGCATGACCTGGTAATCAAATGTAATCAACCTCACACCCTGACTGGACCTCCTCAAACTGCCCAGCCCCCACAATCACCGTCCCTTTGCTTCTCGAGGACCAGGTCTTTCCATGCTGACCTCAACCAAGAAGTTTGAACAATTTTTAAGAGACACCATCCAAATGTGTTGCAAATCTGAAGCATGCCGGCCATCGACAAATAACCATGGAATACCATGGAAATCCATGGAATAACATGGAATACCATGGACATAGCACAGGCATGCCATGTCTGAGGCTGCCAGCCAAAGAATTGGAAGAAGCACCTCCCTCTGTCCCTTGCCGTGTCGTGGCCCCGCGACAGTCTTTGACAGCCTGACTCAGAGTACGTCAGAGCTTTACTTATTTTACTTATATTATAACTTATATTAGTTGTATCTTTACTTAGTATGCACTCCGTAGGAGAAAAACTTAAATAACAAGTTCGAACCTGTCCCTTGACCTCTCTAAACCCTCGCGATCCTCTCTATCAACACCAATTCCTTTTTTCCTGATTCTTGTTTGACATCTTTTGGTTTTCTGAGTCTCCAATCTTCCGTTTGTTATTCTTTGCGTGGGTATTTCTTTAAGAACGGTTTTTATTATTTTTATCTTTACAGTAAAAAATTAGGATCACAAGGCTCTGTCAGGACCCATGATGTCACATCACTATACATTACTGAAGTATACAGACTTCGCTCGTCACCATGTCCAGCCACTTGCTGCTTGGCCTTCTTCTTTTGGTCTACAGCTGACAGCGCGATCATGGACTGTCGCATCCTGTCGAAAATGGAGACTTGGTCATAGTCATAGTCAATGCATGTCAATGCAAAGCATGTCCCATTGAAACCGATATCAAAATATGCCCACTTGGATCCAATTGGATTTTATGAAGGTTATTATTGTGCGGATATATGTGGACATATGTGGACTTTAAATGCACATATTGGGCTTTCCATTCAATCCACTCCATCAAGAAATCCATACAAAAGTAGATTAGAACATACCATGTCATTCAGTACCAGGAATTAATGACAAGCTCAATATCATCAACCACTGGATTTCCCAGCTTGTTTTTTCCGCGATGTGCTCTTTCACTTCGCAGCCAGCTTGGTGCCTTCGTTCACTTGGTTATTGCTCAGAACAAAGAAACTCAGCATATCTCAGCATCATCATTGTCCACCAATTTCATCCAATTTAGCTATGCCACCCTTCTTTGGTACATTTTGGTACCCGCAACTTCTACTTGAACATACTGGAACTACGGCAAAGCTTCCGCAGCTTGGAAAGATATGGAAATATCACCCTCAAGCACTACTCAGCTTCAGCCATAGACTCCTGCACTTCACAGGGTTCACAAGAATGCCTGTCCAAAATATCTAAATTGCATGTAATTAAACTATATTCTTGGAATATGAAGGCGCCCACTAAACATCCATCATTGCCACGTGGATCAGAAGTATCTCATGATGCAAATGCGACACAGCAGGGGACCTCACAAATTTGTGCCGAGTCTCTCGCAAAGCCTTGATCTTTTGAGGCAGTGCAGTCCAGAACTCTGGGGTCATCTTCCTTGGAACAGGACTGAAATCTACTCTTAAAGTCTTAACGGTCTTAACGTATCTCAAAAAACAGTTCTGTGTCTGCATCATTCTAACCGGACCCTCATCGTCTGCCAAGCCTACTCAGTGTTTAGTCATGTTCAGTCCAATTCTGACAGACTGACCAATAAAACAAAAGGATAACAACAGGTCAAGTCAAGGAACTGACAGTTGAAGTACTCCCAGGCAACTTCCGGGAAGCGGAGCTTGTTTTCCTCTGTCCAGAACTGATGCCAAAGCCTCACGGCTCAACTCACAGTCGGGACCCGCTGCGCATGGTAATGAAATCAATCGACCGTGACTTAGTTTCAAAAGACCCACATACAAAACGCATGAAACCCTATCACATTGCATTATTTCTTTGCCGCTTGCCACACTGACAAACAGGCTTCAGGAAAGGCAAGGCTGAGTTCTCTGGCGTCACAGATGGATCCAGCGACACTGAGTACCACCACCAGCCAGAAGGAATGACCGTGAGCCAGTCAAACAGGACATAGACTTCCACATAGAGGGAAAGAAAGCAACATTTTTGAGCTTTGAGCTGTGAGCTTTTGGGCTTTGGCGTCTTTTGGCAATTTTTGGAGGAAGACAATTGCTGAAGGCTTGCACCGTCCAGGTTGGATGGTGGCTTCATTTCGCTGCTTATTGTCTAGATGTTCGATCGCATTTCTCATTTTGGGGATTGTTCAGCAACAAGTGCGCCCCCACATGATCGAATTTTGATTTGATTAGCCTGTGCCAGGCGATGGCAAAATGGCTCTGCATTGCGCATCCACAACCCTCAGGGACATGCCCGTAGTTCACCATAAATGCAAATAAATGATTATAAATGTATTGAACGAGCTAGTTTATCACATGCATGTATACTGTATACAATTGCAACCTTCTTACAATTGCATACATCGTCAAATTGTACATATGTCGATGTCATAATGTGTAAGTAAGATTTCTCATTTATTCATGTTTTGTACCATTGATTGGACTCAGAAAATTGACAAGGTCACGATAGGACCAGGTGACCACAGGTGACAGGGAATGACAGAGAGACATTTCATCCAAGCTGCCAAGGATTTGGCCTCTGCGAAGAGCGGATGCCGCTTCGCACTGGGTGCCAAGATGTCCACCTGGGAGCACACGCATCGACTGTGTCAAATCGAAGCTCAAGCAGGTCAAACATCTCAACACTGTTTCAAAACGGTTTGCAGTATCAGTTCAAGAATGGCTTGGGACTGGTGTAAAATGGTTTGCAGTAGTGTAGTCAAAATACTTGTCAAACTGGATCTGGATCGACTGTCACTACCCAGAGTGATCATTCCAGGTCATGAGGCCCTGGCCCCGCTAATGCTCGTAGCAAAACCACTGGTCTCCTTCAAGGTCAGGCTTTCCTACCATCTTCCGCGAATTTCCTTGCTTATTAACTTTATGGATCTTTAAAGATCTTTATAGTCGAAGGAAGTTTAGAAGTGAAACTTCCGACAATATGGACAGTTGAAAAGCAGAGGTGAGAAGAGTCAGAAGAGACAAGATCAGAAGAAAGAAGAGGTAGATGCGCGAAAAGATAGGAAAGTCGCGATTCACTGTGTTTTTCCAATGATTTGAGGCTCCGGAGGGTCGAAAAGTACGCTCGCTAAAGCGGCGGGTGCGGAGCCAGCTG
This sequence comes from Cladocopium goreaui, assembly GCA_947184155.2. NCBI lineage: Eukaryota > Dinophyceae > Suessiales > Symbiodiniaceae > Cladocopium > Cladocopium goreaui. Next base: position 73,047 of record CAMXCT020006697.1, read on the forward strand.
GCCAGATGAGACATGAAAAAGTGCACGCCGTTGTGGCGCGAAGCACATTTCCAAGTCAAAATGGACAAAACACCGCAACCTCGGAGCACTTTTGGAAGTTGAGATGTTGAAAAAGTGCACGCCGTTGTGGCGCGAAGCACATTTCGAAGTCAAAAATGTAAAAAACTGAGGGTTTTGAGCCTTTTTTGACGTGAAGATGTCGAAAAAGTAGACACTGATTAACTTAACTAACTTGACTAACTTAACTAACTTCACTAACTTAACTACCCTAACTTCGACGACAACGGCAACAGCAGCAACAACAACAACAACAACAACCACAACCACAACAACAACTACAACTACAACTAGAACTACAACTAGAACTACAACTACAACTACAACAGCTACAACAACAACAACAACAGCAGCAGCAGCAGCAACAGCAACAGCAACAACTACAACTACAACTACAACTACACAACAACTACAACTAGAACTACAACTACAACAACTACAGCTACAACAACAACAACTACTACTACTACTACTACTACTACTACTACTAAAACTACAACTACAACTACAACTACAACTACAACAACAGCAACAACAGCAACTACAACTACAACTACAACAACTACAACAACAACAACTACTACTACTACTACACTACACAACAACTACAACCACACAACAACTACAACTACAACAACTACAACTACAACTGCAAAACAACTACAGCTACAACCATATGACTGCAACTACACTACACTAATTACATTACACCACAACTACAACTCCACTACGCTACAACTACAACTACAGTTGCAGTACATCACACTACATCCAGCAGTTGTGGGTGAGGTGACCACTGCAACCATTGCAACCATTCCAGCAAACACAACTCCAACCATCTTTCGGTCAATCAGTGGCTTCGCTCTGCCATCCCTGATTCACAACAACCAACTTCTCCTATAGGTTTCCTATTTTTGAAACTTCCGCCACCGCCTTGTGCAGTACTACTGGTATCTTACAGTAAACTTAAATGTATAGACATCTGCTGACCTGTACTTCCACTGCTTTGGAATTGAATCCAACAAACATCATCAAACTCATTCAAACTCTTCATCTATGTTCTTGATTACTCTGCCGATTTAGCCGATCCAACTTTGATGCAAGCTGCAAGGAAGACATGACTAGCTGACCTTGGAGTGCTCCTCCCTTTCACACCGCTTTTTCTGCCTTGAATTTCCTCTTGACCTGGGTTCTTTTTTTGGCCAAGCGAAACAGCGTCCTGCATTGGGCCGCCTGTCTCTTCGTAGAGCTTCCTTGACTCGGAGGGTGGAAAGAGGAAGAACCTCACAGGCACAAACTTTGGAACCTCGAGGTGCCCCATGGGACCACTCAAATCATGCAAGGCAAATCGTTCCTCTCTCACGTGGGTGTCACCAAATGAAGCTTGACACCCTACAGGATCCAGATTCCATGCTCAAGCTCCACTTAGTCACCTGGAAGCTGAATCTCATTGAATCTCAGTTGGACATGAGCAATGTCTGATACTAAGAGAGGAGGTAACTCGCCATGAGAGATGCCAACAGGTGTGGCAACTCCCGGCTCTCTCTGTCAGATCAGAAAACAGAACAAAGCGTCTACTTGGAGTGGATCGGGCATGCTGCTGATGAAAATGAACCCACCGGCCCAAAAAACTGAAAACGTACAATGAATTTCAACTAAGTGGCGCCCTTCTCCCCTCTATTTGGTTGAGCCAAGTATGCGCCCCAGCAACCTCCACCTTGGCTGCGGACCATGCACATCATGCAAGGCAGTCCTGACTCCTGTAAGTTGATGCAGCATTTACATTCATATTCAATAATTAGCCTGAATGATTCTGGAATACACTACGGAAAGAAGCTGGAAGAGAACACGGCCATCACAAATGCACTGTCTTGTGCGGGTGCAACTCATTTGTGAC
>CAMXCT020006697.1:80000-242500 GCA_947184155.2 Cladocopium goreaui
CTTTTTGCATCTCCAAGGGTCCTGTACCAGTCCTCTCGCAGGCCCTGCACATATCTGCTGAAAGCTGCCTAAGATGTGGACAAATGGGAGGCCGTGCTAAATCTTAAAAGAGTATCGTTATCCTCAAGAATTCGCATCTCACAGTCTCACAGCGTGCCCTGACCAAGCACGACACGCACGCCCACTCCCAGAATTGCATAACAGGTACATACTCAATGGTTGGTTCATCAATTCTTTGCTTTGCCAGCTCAAGCCTTCAACGTCCAACGATCATCATGCAGGAGCGCAAGCCAGAGGATCGTGCCAGGAATGTTGTTTGAACATGTTTGAACTCGCTTTTGATTCAAAACGACCAGTCAAGCAGCACATACAGCACAGTACCTTCATATTATGGATTCATATGGCCTATAGTAACAGTGGTTAGGTCAAAGTTGTCTCACCAGCAACGCACCTTATTCGCGAGAGCAAAGGACAGGTCTCTGCAACAGGTCTCGCACTCTCGCGCCTAGATTTCAGCAGCACACTGCACAAGGTGAAAGAGGCCAGAGCTGTCAAGGCCAAAGCAAGGCAAAAACGGATATCGGATAGGCATTAGGCATCATTAGACCATATTAGACCATTATATCATGAATAAATATCCTTAATACGAATTCATGTGATCTCTTTCCAGTTACGTCCCCTACCTCAAAATCAATAAACAAAGAATCTTCTGAATCTGCATCCATGAGTCGGCTGCTTCTGACCTTGGTATTGGATTGTATTGGTCAATGGACACAGCAAAAGACAACAGGAAAATGCAAAACACCAATTTTAACCCCGCTTGAACGTCTGTAATTTGCATGAAATTCTGTGATTTTGAACCAAGAGGTGAGCGACTGAAATTGGTTTGGAACGTCGAATTCTGTGATTTGCGGATTTGTGGTTTCGTGGACAGAGCCGGTGCTTTCCGCCCTAAAGCCACCAAGGAGCCATTGCTATCAAAGAAAGCCTCCAAGTCCTCCTCTGACCAAAATCGAGCTTCTTCCGGAACCTGCAATGCTGCATATAGCGCATTTCTATGCATTTCTTCAGCGCATTTTAGCACCGTTGGTTTTGGCAAACATAGCAAATAACTATATCAAAAGCATCAAACACCATTTAGACATATTTAGACAGGAAATGCAATAATGACATCCGTTGTTTATCGTTTTTATATAATCGTTTTTTGGTCTTACACACTGCCTGCCTTGCCAGAAAAGCCAGGAAATCTTCGCTTTATGGAATAGATTTGCTCCCTCTCAAGAGGCAGTGCCAATAGGTTCATGGTCCTCAGGAAGGCAGCGCAAGACTTTGCAAAATATTTTGCAATACATCATGAACATCCGCAAACAGCCATCAACATCGGTAACAGCCTGTAGCATCCTGTAGTCCAACCATGTGCTGTATCCAGCTGCCTGCTAAACCTGGTGTACTGTACAAGTAGAATCAAGTAGATACACGTAGTGATCTCTCTCTCTCTCTCTTTCTTGCTCCTCTCCAGGCCATGCCCTCCAACTGTCCAAGAACCATGAGCGACAAGTTTGCTTCGTATTCAAACTAAGTGGCCATGACGCTCAAAAATGCACTGCCATAAGTTGCAGCGCTGTGCCATCTATCGACTGGAGCTTGAACAAAACCAAAAGTTCGAGTTCGAGCACATGTCCCGATTCCGAAGATACACAAAGCATGTTAGAAACAGGCAGGTTGAACATGGGTGAACATGCTTGAACTAGGTAGTCAGCCATATACAAATGGCACTGCTATGACACGTCTTGCAATGGCACCTGGAAACTTGCCCAAAACATCATACATCTGTTCACACACTCACACTACCAGGAAGAGGCAGCAACAACATGATAGGTGCCTCAAACTCTGCCTTTGCTCCTCTTGCCTTTCCTGCAGACGTTCATTCTTTGGCTTACTTCACGACGGGCACAGTGTCCAAAGTCTAAACAGTCGCGCTTATCCGTGCATCGCAAAATGATCGAAATGCATCTCAATGTCAATTCCTCAAAGAGCTACGGAAGGAGCAAACGCTCCTATCGCGGAGTCCTCAAACTCTTGCTGCACCTTTCTCCTCACCTCCTCGCCTTGGCAAACAGCATGGCTGCGGCAACATGCGACAATCCATTCCAAAAGTTTGAAAGCGACACATCTCGTCGTGTCTCGTCAGTGCGAAGAACATGCAAAGGGACTAAGGCTGCAAACGGCTCTCAATTACCCTGACGGCTGTCCCATCAACATGACCGCTGTATTGGGACTCTGGTATGGCTGCGAAAATGGACAAGGTCTGTGTCGGCCGCGGTGAGTCGGCCGGCGGGGTGGGCGTGTCGGCCGCGGCTGGGTGTGCGAGTCGGCCGGCGCCAAGTGCCGTGTCGGCCGGCGCCAAGTGCCGTGTCGGCCGGCGCCAAGTGCCGTGGCGGCCGGCGCCAGGTATACCGTGTCGGCCGCGGAGGGGCTGTGTCGGACGGCGGCACTTGAGTCGGGCCGCGGGGCTTCTGTGTCGGACCGCGGGGCGGCTCGCGCAGGGCTGCCACTTAAAGACGGAAAAAGATCCCAGCGCTAACTTAGCAAAGTAAGGTCTGTGTGTCGAAACTGGCATGTCTGTGTCGGCCGCGGGGCTTCTGTGTCGGCCGCGGAGGGGCTGTGTCGGACGGCGCTTGAGCCGGCCGCAGAGGGCTTGGGTATGGGAAAAAAGACCCCAGCGCTAACTTAGCAAACTAAGGTCTGTGTGTCGAAACTGGCGTGTCTGTGTTCTGTGTTGGCCGCGGAGTGGCTGTGTCGTACGGCGGCGCTTGAGTCGGCCGAGGAGGGCTTCCACAGGGTAGGAAAAAAGAGGCCAGCCTAACTTAGCAAACTAAGGTCTGTGTGTCGAAACTGGCATGTCTGTGTCGGCCGCGGGGCTTCTGTGTCGGCCGCGGAGGGGCTGTGTCGGACGGCGGCGCCTGAGTCGGCCGCGGGGCTTCTGTGTCGGACGGCGGGGCGGCGCGTGCAGGGCTTCCACAAAGAAAGAAAAAAAAGATCCCAGCGCTAACTTAGCAAACTAAGGTCTGTGTGTCGAAACTGGCATGTCTGTGTCGGCCGCGGGGCTTCTGTGTCGGCCGCGGGGCTTCTGTGTCGGCCGCCAAGGGGCTGTGTCGGACGGCGGCGCCTGAGTCCCAACTATCTTGCAACGTCACAACATCTTCTAAATGTGCCATCTTTGACGAGTTACAAGAGAAAATTCGGAGCATAGCGTCAAGACCGGCTCAAAAAGTGACTGGAAAAAGTTCAGAGCAGAGCATCAAGAGCGTGTCACAAGCTGCATGTGCCTGTGTCGGACAAAAGTTTCCCACCCCGTCCCCCCCACCCTCCCTCCCCCAAAAAAATCACGCGGTCAATCGTCGACAATGTTGTGAAACGTTTCAAGCATCTTGCAACGTGCCAAGCATCTTGCAACGTGCCAACTTCCTTGCAACATCACAACATCTTCTAAATGTGCCACCTGTGACGAGTTACAAGAGAAAATTCGGAGCATAGCGTCAAAACGGGCTCAAAAAGTGACTGGAAAAAGTTCAGAGCAGAGCATCAAGAGCGTGTCACAAGCTGCATGTGCCTGTGTCGGACAAAAGTTTCCCCCCCCCCCCCCCCCCCCCCCCCCCCCCCCCCACCCCTGTTTTTGTTTCGACCTAATACCTACATAGGTACATGCATGAGTATTGAGCACATTTATATGCGCCTTCAAGGCTCAAAGAAAGAGGTATAAAGAGTAACCCTGTAGACAAGCACAGACCGGCAACAGGCTGAGTAAAACAAGTGCTGTCATTGGGGAAGACGCCTTAGCTGATCTTGAAGTAGACGCTAGGGCCCCTCTTCAAGTGGTAGCGGAGCAGTGATCCCTCATTGAGGGTGAGCTCCAGGTAGAGCCCAAGCAATGGCAAGCCATGGCTATGATGATGATGACTTCGACATTGTCGATGCAAATGAATGGAACCAATATGACTCTTATGCAATGAGAAGAGCACCCCAGCATACACAGATTCATATGACGCAACAGATGACCACAAAGGTTGCTCCAGCATATGATGGGAGAACCAGCTTCTTTGCTTTTGAGGATGCAATCGATGACTGGTGTGACATTACGGAGTTAGAACCAGAGAAACGTGGTCCAGCCTTGCGCAACAGACTGGAAGGAGATGCTCAACAATACAAGAGACTATTGGATAGAGAAATGCTCAGGGATCCCTATGAAGGAGTGGCTTATTTCAAAAGATTTCTACGACCTCATTTCATCAAAGGTGCCCAGAACGTGTTCTTATACCGTTTCATGCAGTTCATGAAGTTCAACAGAGGAACCATGGATCTTCAGAAGTGGATGACTAGATTTCAACTCACTGGCAATAGACTTATTGAGTCTTGGATGGATTTACTTCCAGAAGTAACAGTGACTAGTCCTGAAGCAATCCTGTTTGTTCAACAACGACGTCAAGAACATGAACGAGATCAACAAGAAAGAGCTGATGTAGCAGCAGCCTCAGGAACACCCCATGTAGCTGTTCCTTGGACAGATGAACTGGCACTAGCGGCATTCAGACAATTTCAGGAAAATCGTAGACAAGTACAGCGACAAGCATTCCCACTGGGTGAAAATTTGCTAGCATTGATTTTTGTAAGTCTAGCTGACCTGAGTCAAGATCAGAGAAACACACTCACAAGTATCATGACACATCGTGGACGAACCCTCGATCGATACAACATTCAAGAACTACGTGACCTGTTTTTGGAAATGTTTTGCACTACCAAAACAGCAGTTGACAATCCATTGATGCAACCCTCTGGCATGGCACAGAGAAGATCTTTCCTCGTACTGGATGAAGGTGAATTAGAAGGAACCGACGGCTATTGGGCCGAAGATGAAGAAGACGGCGCAGAAGGATTCCTGGATGCTTTAGAAGATGTTTTCTGGGTTTATGATGACGCCAACTTCACATGGTATCAGAGAAGGTTCCAAGGCAAATACATCAGACGAGGCAAAGGTAAAGGAAAGAGAAAAGGAAAAGGAAAAGGCAGAGGAGGACGAAGGTTCTTCAGATCAAGAAAAGGAAAAGGCCGAGGTAAAGGAAGAAGAAAAGGCCGTGCTCACATGGTGAGTGAAGAAGATTATGAAGAAGATTGGCAAGAAGATGAATGGAATGAAAATTATGACGGCTATTGGGCCGATGATCAAACCTGGAATGAAGGCTATTGGGCCTATGATGATTCATACTACATGGATGAGTATGGATACTTCCAGAGGAAAGGAAAAGGAAAAGGAAAAGGAAAGAAAGGCAAGAAAGGCAAGGATGATGATGGCAAAGGAGGAAAGCCAGGAGATGGAAAAGGCAAGTCGAACTATGTTCAACCTCAGACCACATCAGTTCCTGCCATACAGAATCAACAAACTCAACAAGCTCATTATTCTTCTGCTGCATCAAGTTCTGGTCATGGTTTCTTTGCACTTGGAAGAACTGACCCATCAAGTATTGATGTTGCAGAGACAGAGCCAGCACGTGTTGATGTTTTGACATCCACGTATGAACAACAAGAAGTACAACGACGCACTCGTCGTGGAGGACAGAACCAACGTGATGCAACAGCACAGCAAAACAGGAGAGAAATGAAGAGATTCCCTGTTCTGGTTGGAGAAGTTGATGCACTACGACAAGGTGTACGACAACGTCCAGCTGTAGTGCCCAGGCAAGTTGGTCTTCAAGAAGGTGAGGCTTCATGGAAGCCATTGGCAAAAGGCACTTCATTGTTTTCATATGGATGCTCTACAGAGATAGAGGAACCATCACAGCAGAGTGCTTTTTCATTTCATACTGTACAAACTGATCTGGCATGTGAGAATGGACTAGCTTTTCACACAGAGAATTCTGCACCACCAACTGTGTGTATTCTGGATCTTGGATGCACAAGAGCTATGGGCTCTCGACGAGCAGTTGAAGCATTTTGCAGATATGTTGACTCACATCCCAACAGTGGACTCTGGTATGAAATTCAGCCAACAAGTTCAAGATTCTTCTTTGCAAATTCACAACAATCAAAATGTACTGAGAAGCTCGTGATATTCATGTATGATCATGGATGGAACACTCAGTTTACAGAATTCGACATTGTCGAAGAAGGTGATGTCCCATTGTTGATGTCACTTCCACAGATGAGAAACCTTGGATTTCAATTTGAACTTACTCCAGAGAAGGCTTATTTGTCCTGTGCACGTATTGGCATGAGAAAAATGGTTTTGAGGACAGCCATCAGTACTCATCTCATTCTCGACCTACAAGATGTAGCATGGTACATGAGCCAAGTTTATTTCAAGACTCCTCAAGTCAAGAGTTTCTTCTCACAACACGATCACTTTGAGTACAGCCAGATTGCTGTCAAACAAGATGTTCATGAAGAAGAAGCTTTGGTGACTGGTGACTATTGGCAAGTGGATCCACTACGTCGTGAACTCATCAGGCACCACAAGGACAAGAGGATGAACTTGCATGAGATGACACGATCAGAGAAAACTCCAATTCCAAAAGATCAACTTCTAGATGAGAGAGAGACACATGGAATTCCAGAAGAGCAAGAAGAAGGTTCTTCACAAGGACAACTGGCGCACAGAAAGGAAGAGGTTTTCTGAACAGAGTGAAGAGTTCTGGAAGGGCAAGACCATCTACAAGATCAAGGAGGACTACGTGATCCCAGATGACATTGTCAGAAGTGACATTGATCGTGCAAAGCCCTTTCGTGGAAACATTGATGATCTTTTTCACCCTGAGTCAGCCTCTTCAATGCCATCAGGTGTACAGAAGAAGAAGCCAAGCTCCTTAAAGAAGGAGGAAGGCAAACCGATTTCAAATGGACCAGGCTCGAAAAAGATTGAGGTAGGTCCACCTGCAGCCAAAAGACACGTAGGTAAGCAGAAACCTCAGGTTGTCGATGACTCTCAATCAGGTTCATCAAGAAAGAAGGTTGTTGTCTCCTATCCCAAGCTTGATGAGGAAGATGAACTGGACATAAGAGCTAGGGGGTTAGGTCTGGACAAAGTTGATTCAGATGAACCTCAAGTCATTGAACCAAAACATTCTGCACCTGCGCGCAACCGTGGTAAGCAAGATTCAGAAAGTCAAGTTGAGAAACTAGGTAGTGATGCTCTTGAGCCTAGGCGAGTTTCGATTCCACTGCCTGGTAGTGAAGTGCAAGCCATGACACCAGCATACAGAAAGATGCTCAGGAAACTGGAGGATAGTGTGGAACTTTACAAACTTCACATTAAACACTATCACATGTCTCCTACTCAATTCAGACGAAGGACTTCCATGTTAGGACTTCCTGACTCTGTTTATCAGAAGTATGAGGAGATGTACAACAAGTGTCGTGTGTGTAGTACTTCCATTGCACCACCGCCGCGAGCCAGAATTTCAGGCATACGATCCACCAACTTTGGAGATGTTATCTTTGTTGATCATGCTGAAATTCAGTTGAGGAAGAACAAGTACATGGTGTTGCTTGTTCTTGATGGTGCAACCAACTTACTTTGGGCTACGGCACAAAACTCACTGAACAACAAGGAGGCCATTCAGGCTCTAAGGTTGTGGACTGATGAACATAACTGTATGCCGAAAGCCATCGTAGGTGATGAAGCATTCTTTCAAGAAGACTTTCTGACTTATTACCGAACTCATGGTATCAAGGAATGTCCCTGTGGTTCAAGAACCCCATGGCCTAACAGAGCTGAATCAGCTGTCAGACTTTTCAAACGACAATGGCAAATCATGTCCAAGAACCTTGAAGATGATAGGTTCAAGGGAATCACCATCAGAGAAGCTGTGAAGCGTACTGTTTGGGCCAGAAACACTCAACTCACTGTTAGTGGTTATTCTCCTTTGGAAATTGCCACTGGTAGAAGACCACCAGATCTTCTGGATATTGAGACTTCTGATCCTGCTCAACTTAGTGTTGATCCCTTTACCTGAAGACAAAACACAACTCGAGTTGCAAAGGTTAGCACTGAGGGCACATCAGGAAGCCAGACAAGCTGCTGACCTCAGACATGACATGGCCAAACGAACAATGCCATCAGATGGACCTTACAAACCAGGTGACAAGGTTTTCGTTTGGAGTTCCCCTGTCAATGCTAATGCTATTGCTTCAAAGGCATGGAAGAAGGAAAGATGGATCAGAGGTACTGTTATCTCTCAAGAAGGTGCTATGGTCAATGTTCATGTTGACAACGCAGTCATGCGTGTTAATCAATCGAAGGTGAGACGTGACCATGATGAATGGCATGATGTTGCTGTTCCTGGACTTGACACATCGGAACCTGTTCCACTTGCAGTTGAAGATGAAGATGACTATGAACCAGATATCGCTGAATATGCTGAAGCCTACTTAGGTGAACAAGCTCACTGGTTTTGTCAAACTGGCAAGTGTGATGTTGTGGAACTCTTCAGTAGCAACACTGGTCTTAGTTGGCACATGGCACGATTGAACATGAAGGTTGGTGAACCCATTGACCACAAGCATGGTTGGAGTTTCAACAGTAAGAAGAAACAAAACCAAGTTTGGAAACAACTTGAGAAGCTTGATCCTGAATACGTGTTGATCACAAATCCTTCACCCAATTCCTGGAAATACTCGGTATTCAAGTTTTGCCTTGATGTGATGAAATGGCAAGTTGACCGAGGAAAGGGTTTCTTGGTGATTGCACCACCTGATTCAGGATTTGCTCAGTTTTTGGCTTGGAAGAAATTTCAGAAGGACAGAATCAAGTATCACATTGGTTGTTTCAACCTTGACATGACAAATTACTGTCGTTGTGATCCTTTAATCAAGAACTTGCGTGTGTATTACAATCATGATGAAGACTTTGACATGTTGGAACCACAGCATGCCTTCAATAGAGAAGGGAAGCTTTGGAATGATCCACAATGGAAGGTCTTACCATCTCACTTGTGTTCATTCATTGCGCAGTTCACACAGCTTGTACCCTTGCAGAACATGAGACAATGTTTCTTGTTTGAAGATCTGCTGGAACATTTTGATGATGGAGCATTGTGTGGCACGTCAATGTTTTTGGACCGTGAACCTGAGTGCTCGTGTTTGTTGCAAGACTTGCATCATGTTGAGACCTCGATTCCAGTGCCATTGAAGCACATCCTTCCACAGAGGTTTACCACTCAGTTACTTGTTCAAACACTGAGGAAGATTGATCAGTTGCCAAGGAGTACAGAGGTTAGTGTCAGAGAATCAACTGACCCCAGAATCATTGAATTGATTCCTGGACTTCAAGATGTCAGAAAGAAGACATTGCCTCAAATGTACTTTGAAGATTGCAGTGTGTTCAGAGGAACTTATGGAAGAGTGAATCCTTTGTTTCAACATCCTGAAGATGCTGTCCTACTCATTTGGAAACCTGGTGACTATGATCATGTTTACTTCATGTTTGTGTCACAGTTGTATCCACATCATGAACAGTTCAAAATCCATGAATGGAGTATGATCGTCTTTTCACGAGAACCGACTGGTGCTATCAAAAGGAGAGTTGAAGATCCTCCTAGTTCAAGTAGCACACCACCAAATGGTGACGATCCCATTCATCCAGATCAGCATGGTGATGTTCCACCAAATGATGATGAGATGTTGTGTGGTGATGAACCAGATGATCCTCTGGATGATGATAATCAACCTGATTATAATACTGGACCTGATCCAGGTGATGATGATGATCAAGAGTACATCATTCCAGATGATTATGGACCACCACCTGATGATGATTTGGATATGCCAGGAATACAGGACTCTGGGGAAACACATCAACCAAGTTCACCATCAACTCCGTTTTCCAATCCTGACATTCCCATCGAAGAGATTGCTGATCCTGGACAAGATGACGATTCTCCACCAGGACCTGATCCGACGTCAGAGCCTATCAGAGTTCAAAGGAAACAGAGACAGATCTCAACTGATTCTACTGATGCTTTACCAAAGGCAAAGGCAAAGGTGATTATCAAGAGGCCAAAGGTTCAATTACCAGGTCATGTTCAGCCAATTTCAGTTCCTACTCAGAAACCTTATGAAGATGAAGATGAAGGACCTTCACATGATCCTACTGCCTCAAGTTCACATGATAATACAATTCCATTGCCTACTACTACCCCAACATCGTTTACGCCAGGTGACTTTGCGCAGCCAGCGCAACAGCAGTCTTCACAAGGAACACCAGAATTGGTATCATCACAACATGATGATGATGAAACAGAACCATATGAAACAGACGACACTCCTGTTTTGACTGAGGATGACATTGCTCAGCTTCAGGAAGAAGATGTGGACACTGAACCTTACACATCAGACCACTCTCATTTTGTCGATGTTGATGGTACTGTTTTCGTTCCTTTAGGACCAAAGGTCCAAGCTGCACCTGAGTTTGGTTCATACGATGTTACTGGATTCAACCAGTTTGAACAGTATCTTGCCAAGAATGGAAAGAAGCAGCCAAAGGCAGAATCAGTTATCACTCAAGAAGTCTTGAGAAAGTATGCTAAGGATATCAAACAAGCCAAGCTTGAAGAATTCAGAAGTTTTCTGGATTTCACTGCCATGACTTTCAGAGACAAGAGACGTCATAAGATTGAACTATGTCACTGGCAGATGGGGGCTTACAATCAAGGTTGATAAGGATGGACAGTTCAAGAAGTTCAAGGCTAGATGGGTATGTAGAGGCTTTCAAGATGCTCAAAAGTATGACTTACAGACTGACAGTCCTACTGCTCCCAGGTATGGTTTTCGTGTGGCATCTCAGCATGCAGCCTCGATGTACTGGGATTTACTCCATTTAGACTTGAAAACTGCCTTCCTTCAGGGGGAAACATACGACTTAGACCGCCGCGTTATCCATGTTCAGTTGCCTACTGACATTGGTTTGCCTCCTTACTTGGTTGGTTTGTGCACTCGTTCCGTTTATGGACTTGCGGACGCACCACGTAGATGGTGGAACCGCCTTGACAAATTTCTGATTTCGCTTGGTATTCAACCAACAAGAGCTGACAGGTGTACATATGTATGCTATGATGGTGCTTTTAAGGAGCCAAAACAGGTTAGCTTTGCTGACTCTGAGGCAACAGAACCAGCACCTGTGACATACTACGTAAGCTCACAAGACGGTGAGGAAACGCGTGATGAATCCTCCGACATTGCTGAGGAAGTTCATAAGTCTCTTTTGGTTGAAGAAAGATTGTTTTCAGCTTGCTATCAACAAACCCAAACATGGAAACAGAGGAAAGAGTTCAAGGAGAAGAAGGTTGAAGATTGTGCTTGGACTCCTGTTGTTGATGAAACCTTGTTGAAGTTTTGGAATCTGTTGAACACAAGTCTGGTTGGTATCCTTTTGAAAATGGTCATGCTCAAGTTGCTTATCGTGCAAAAGCTTTGAGAACTCCTGATTCACATTATGATCGAAAGAAGTTTCACTTGATTCTATTGTGAAGAGGAAAGGAGTTTGGTGGTTGCTTGAGATGAATCATGACATGAACAAGGACAATGTTTCCATAAGTTTGGAAGAAGAAGCTGAAGTACTTGTTTCAGTCTTCTTACCTTCAGAGCGTACTTATCTTGCCACGACACCACAGTTGACACCAGAGATTGTTGAACACCTCTTGGAACACTTCATGGACCCTGTGAATGGCAGTAATGCCAAGGGAAGAAAACCTATTGGCATGTGTTGTTTGCATGTTGACGACTTGTTCATTCCTGGAACTCCAGAGTTTCTGGAGAAGTTCAAGAAAGTTGTCAAGTCACAATTCAAGATTGGTCATGAAGATGTGAATGACTTGATGTTCACTGGTCAACGTGTGAAATGGATCATTGATGAGAAGACCAAGAAGAAATCACACATCACTGTTGAACAATCACTTTGTGTCAGTGAACTCACTGAGGTTGTCATACCTAAAGGTTTGAAGGATGAAGACAAATGTGACAAGGATCTCCACACTGCCTACAGATCACTCTTAGGTAGTATCAATTGGTTACAATCAAGAACTCAATTTCAGTCGTGTTATCAGTTTTCACGTTGTGCTTCTGCCGCTGCTTCCCCCACCATAGGTGATTGCAAAACGCTGAACAAACTTTGCAGGCAAATTGTAGGTGACCCGATGGAACTTATGTTCTGGCCACTGCAAGGTGATCCTAGATTAGTTGCAATGCCAGATGCAGCGTTTAGGAACAACAGCGACAAATCCTCACAGCGCGCAATGGTTATTTTCATGGCTGAACCGAGAAAGGAAAAGAGCAAAAACACCAGAGGTTCTCTTATTTTCTTTGAATCCACCAAAATCAAACGTACCACGTTGAGCACAACTGTTGCAGAGTTGTATGCACTCATGAAGTGTTATGGTACATGTCAAATGTTGAGAGGACTGACCAAGGACATCACTGGACTTTCAAGTGAGATTCATATGAGGACCGATGCAAACAATCTTGTGACTACTGCCAGCACTACTCATGTTCCTGAACAACAAGAGACCATTCATATGGTTCAGATGCTTAGGAAAGAAGCATGTTCAGGTTCCATTGCTGACTTGTCACATATCAGAACTCAATGGTGTTTAGCCGATTGTTTGACCAAGAAGTCTGCCAATCCTCAGAATCTTGTTGATGCTGTTCGACAAGGTGTTCTTAAGGAAGTTGATGCTCATCCACCATTCAGATCATTACTGGAACACAAGGCTTACCTCAGGTCATGGTTGCCAACAGTTTGCAGTCATGTTGATTTTAGACATGATGTATTTCTGTTAGGTGACACCTTGAGGGATTCTTGACAATTTTTTGAATTTGTGCCTGCGGCTCAAAAGGCAGAGTCTCGAGGATCGCACTGTTTCTTCAACATGTCGAGCTCTAGCCGGTGGAACAGGGCCTCAGCCGCAGCATCTAGTGATCAGGCACAATCGAACACACGAGGTCAAGAACATCAAGGCTATGTATGATTTTAGTCGAAGACATTCAGCTGATGGATATGCTCTGAGGAGATCAGAGGAAATCCCAGCTGACAAATTTCGAACACCATCGACATTGCCCAACGAGGATCATTTATCATTTTGCTGTGATTACAGGCGCCAAACAGATTGGTTTCAGGCTCACGAGAAAGTGAGGAAGAAGAGAGAGCGCAATTTACATACATTGATGGGTCCACACAACATGAGGCCAACTGACAGACATGAAATGTTCATGGACGCAATAGCTTGGATTTTGCACTGGGGAACTAGTCATGGAGAATTTGATGAATCTTTGAAATGGACTTCAAGTTTTCTGAAGTATCTCTGTGGCTTTACAACTCAGGCAGAAGAAAACTGGTTTGATGAACGATGCAATGATTTCCACGTGGACATGACTAGCTCATCAAGGAGAAGTTATTATATGTCATGTAGCAAGAGGCTATCCAATGGGTTGAGACATTGCAGAGACAAAACGTTATTCACTGCCAGTGGAGCTATGAACATTTCCTTACTGTTTGATCAGATGCAAGGAGACAATCCAAAGGAATATCACATGTCTGGAGCAGATTTTGCTGCTATGTTACTGTGTAATCCAAAACAACGTTTCTTTGTTGAGATCTCCATGAGATGGCAGTGGTACCCATATAGCTCAAGGGCAGAGTATCCATTCGACGTTCGTCTTGGTGCTTTTCAAGGACATAGCAACCAAGTTGTCGATCCCACTGTGGCACACCACCAACTGACATACGATGAGGCTATGAGTTTGGGCTGGATTTTTCATGTCACTGATTATGAGAATTTAGATTCCATTCAACAATCAGGCCTGAAGACCTTTGTGAAAGGAAGTGGAAAAGGCAGAAGGGATGCAGTTCACTTCATGTACCACAATGACGATGGTCAGGGCTACATAAGGATGGCAGAGGGCACGAAGCCTCCAAGAAACTATAGGCGACCAGTGTACCTCGTGTTGGATCCAAGTTTTATTGTGGACAACCAACTCTATCTGACAAAGAATGGTGTCATTTTATTCCATGGTGACATTCCCTTCCAGTACCTTCACGTCAAGGAACAACTCCCTACCATTGCATGCAACGTTGTTCATCAAGGACGTGGTCACTCTCTACCTCCATCGGTTACAGGTGGTTCATGGCACACCAACACAACATGGAACCATGTCATGAAGGAGAAAGGTCCAACATTTATTCCTGGACAAGACATTCCTGAGGAAGTCAGAATCACAGCATGGGAGTTCATGGGTCAACAGGTTCCACAAAACTATGGAAGATTGGTTTTTGGTACACCACTATGCAACGAGAATGACTTTGACCCGGTTGTGGAATCAATCTATGGTGCTGCAGCAGAAGGCTCTCAAGAAAGAGAGGTATCTGCGCAGGCTGATGAAACCATGGAAAATCCATATGAACAACCATCAAGAAGAGGACGCTCTCAAGAAAGAGAGGAACCTCAAGATGTATGGGAGCAACAACGCTCCTCATCAGGAAGTCCAGAATCACCACAACATGATGATCCTCAACAAGATGCTCAAGACAATCAACAAGAGGAGCCATCAGTGGACGTCCATGACGACCCAATGGGTGAAGAGGCTGTCAATCTCTGGGAAGCAGAAGATCCACCAGATGATATCGTAGACCCTGTGGTAGAACAGGCTACCAAAAGTTCAATTTCTGCATCGAATCCCTGGGTCCTGTATGAGGCAGGAATTGTCTGTGCAAGAGAAGAGAGCGGTGAACTCATCAAGAACTCCTCAGGAGAAAAAGTGATAGTTCTGCGTGAATGGAACCTACTACTCTCTTCACAAAAGATAGCACTTCGTAGACAATCCATCACTCGCTCAGATTGGGAGAAATTACCATGGACAGGACATCTATGCTTTCTCTTCACAAGAGCTTGGGAGATTGGACGTATGTTGGCACACTTCCATCGAGAAGGAGACATTGATGCCATGGAAGGTTACATGAACTCTTGTCGACAATATTGGACAGACTGGATGCGAGGTCAAGTTGCCCCAACAGGTTGGGAAGACAGACACAGTATCAACAGAGACGAATGGAGAGAGAAGTTCTTGTTATACGAAAGAGACTTAGCAATACAGAAGGACATGGAGTATCTCTCAGAAGCAGTCTTTGTCTTTTACACCAAGCATCTTGATCAGTTCATTAGAGAGAACAACAAACTCTGGGGAGATTTCTGCAGGAGAAAGAAGGACCGTGATGGTAACATTTTGGATGCACTGGAGTTGAATACACATGGGTATGACATGACTATCCAAGGAATTACAGTTCCCATGAACAAGAAAACAGTCATCCCTGAACCTGAACGGCATTTCTCGTTTTCCACAAAGATGATGATCATGGCAATCGATCTGTATGAAGATGAAGCACCTGCTAGCTTCAGCCATTTCACAGTTTTTGCTCTGAACAAGCTTCGACAATTTGTGGATAGCAGAAAGGAATTGACAGCTCAATCCTACAGATTCTTTGTTGAACATGCCTATAATCAATTCTTTCAGCATGAAGCATTCCATCAATCTGCAAGAGCAAGGACAAAGGTCAGGGAATGCGGTTCAGGTGACTTCCACACATCTACAAAGCTCGATGGCTACATCTGGGTAGCTGGAAAGGACAAGATTGCTCACATCCCAGAATCAGAGCAACAGAATGTGGACATGGAAGATCACGATGATGATGATGCTGAAGATGATTTGGAGTTTTTGCCAAGACTACAAGTTTTTGTCAGGAGGAGGAAAAGGCATCAGGCTCTCAGGAAAGAGAGGAAGAAGGTGTATGCTCTCAAGAAAGAGAGGAAACACAACCACAACAAGAAGATGAGGTATTACCAGATGCAAATCCTCGAAGAAATCTGGAAGATCGACAAGGACTGTTTTTAGTCAGGCAACTTAAACCAGAGCACAGACAGATCCTCCATGATATTACACTCGCAGGCCAAAGAATCCTCACAGGAGATGATCTTGAAGGAGGTCAACCCCTTGAACGTGGTGACATAAGCTTCTTCTCATTATGGTTGATGATGTCGGCATTATCAGATGCTTCCTTTTCAACATTTATGGAGCAGTATGCACCTATGATGGGTTATGAGATCTCTTACGACAAGTATCATGAGTTCAAACTGGATATTGACCAAGTTCTCAGGGAGAATGAACACCTTGGCGCAGAAAATTTCTTTGGAGCAGAGGATCCTGATTTGGTGGACGATGATCCAGACACTCCTCTTCCAGATCTTCAAAGACCAGGCGCAGGTGATCCTGAGTACAAACATACTATTGAAAGTTTGAACATTGAGGACAAGCATATCATTTTGGAAACTGATGATGACAAATTGGTTGAGTGTACATTGAAATGGATCAGTATGTGCAATCAGAATGTTCAACGAAAGATCAAGGAAAGTTTTGTCAAACCAGAAGAACGACAAGAGGAAGAAGAGAAAGAAGAGGATGAAGATGAGGAGATTGCTGTCGAAGAAGAAGAAGAAGAAAAAGACACACAAGAGCCACATGTCCCAGCTGAAGGCTCTTCAGAGAAAGAGGAATCAGCTCTACCTGAACGCTCCTCAGAAAAGGAGGAATCAGGGGAGAAGAAAACAGACATTCAAGATGATGAGACAGCTCCTGAAGTGAAACCTGCAATTCGACTTTACTATGGTCAAGATATCACTGGAAACGAAGATGATTCAGTTTTTCGAAAATTGAAGGATTGTTTTTCAGATGGTTACCATGGTGAATGGGCAGGATTTTACAACAAAGGTTATCCAGCGTCTTCGAAGCATCGACACATGTTTTGGCATGTCAAGTACAGAAAGACCATGTCTCCACATCAAGATTATTGGTACCATCTTACAGATGACCAGTTGATGGTTGAGTACATTGCCAGACACAAGGATCAAATCCACAACTAGAATTACAAGAACTCAATCAGCGCATTGAATATGGTTGTAGTGATCCTAGGATGCATCCTCTTCATCAAGACAAGGCAGAAAGATCCTCAAAGGAAGCAGAGCAGAGGATTGATGACGATTTTGGAAATCTCACAAAAGTACTCCAAGATTACGTTGAGGAACACAAAGTCTTGCCTTACTGTATGATTTTGCATAGCTTGGCTTACAGGTATTTAGGTGGAGGCCTATCAGACCCAACGTACAAGGATGCTGAATTTCCATACAGATCCTCTCCACAGATAACAGCAATGTTTTGGAATTTGGGAAACTGGTGCAGAAACAGATTTGAAAAATGCCCGGTTCCAGAAAGATTTCAACAATTCATTCCACACATTGACTACACCATCGATGAGGATCATGAAAAATTTGATGAAAACAAATCACAGTTCAACAATTACTTCATCAATGTCATCAAGAACTTTGGAGGACATCTTTTCATGAATTGCGAGGCTGGTTCATTGTATCCTCACAGAGAAAGACTCAACGAGGTTGACTTCAAAACTTGCTTCAATGACTATCATGACTTGATGGTGGCAGCTCGCCTTGGAAAGGATGGCTATATCAAGCAAATTGCTGGATATCACACAGATGACAACGACACACGAGTTCGACAAGTCTCATGGGCAATCTTTGAAGTATCTTGGGGAAAGACAAAGGATCGAGATACAGATGAGATTGTTGACTTGACAAGAGCTAGGATGAGAATGACACGTGTGTGCGTTTATCACGTCGGACAGAAGTATGCATCAGACTCTGCTGGGATTGTTGGTGAGTGCTTAGCTGTTATGGCTTTTGAGTGTGCCAGATATCAAGTTGACTTCATCGCAGGTGATGGAAACAAGGCATGCTATTACAGCACACCAAAATCTCCAGGTGTCCCTACATACCAACACAGCCTTATCCAATTCTGGATCAACAGAATGGTAGGTGTTGCAACACAAGCCATGCGCAAGTATTTTGATTCATCTTGCCCTCCAATCAGGGTCAAGCATTTCATTTCTTGCAGTTATCGTGACTTGGATTTTCTTGCAACGCACTTGGATGGCATTACAACAGCAACATACACCGACGAGATCATGAACAAGACACATGGTAAAGGTGATTGTTGTATGTTAACAGTTGTTGAGTGGGGTCATTCACGTTTGATGTGTGAGGAACACCCAGAAGACTTTGAGGATGAAGATCACATGAACTATGTGGGTGAATTTTACTTCAAGGTAAATGAAACTTGCTTACATGGTGATCACAACATCTTCATGGTTGCCCCAAATGATCGCGATGCTCATAATCCAATTCTTATCCATCTTGATCCTTCTGATATGTCATGGAATGAACGACATCATTACAAACAGGCCTACAAGAAGAAGCAGTATGCTGATACAAGAAAGGAAAGACAGAAGGAGAAAAAGAGAAAGGCATATGAAGATCAAGCATCGACGTATCAGGGCAACACAGAGTGGGGTGGATCCTCATCTTCTTCGTCCAGACCATGGAGATCAAGCTTTTGGCTATGAGTGAGTGTATACTTCTTTAAATGAAGATAACACAGCATGAAAAGCCGTGTGCAGTTTTTCTGTGCGTTCAACTTATTTCACACAAATGGCATATACTCTTTTAGATAGAGATAATGCCACAAGTGTCTGAATTTTGATTTAATGTAAAATAGAGACTCTTGTAAATAGAGATACTATATACATTTATCTCCATGACCATCCTGCGAGCAGACCACTCCGAATGGAGCGAACTCCAAAAATTACCAACTTCGATTTCAGTCCATTGTTTGCTTGAATGAGCAACTTTGGAGATCCGCTATTTCCGTTTATTTCGTGATTTGGTCAATTGTTTTTCGTATGACCTGAATTTCTGAATCTTGCGAACCCGAACTTTTCAATTCGAACTTTCACCGGTAGAGCAAGGCATTTTGCCTATGGAGAGACCGTGCGCGAAGCACCATTGGTCGCTACTGGAAAAATTAGCGAATCCGCTGTTCTTTTTCGACATGTCCTTAGGACATTCGCTGCTTTCACGTGTTTTTCAATTCGAAGCCACTGCGTAACTCCGGTTTCTTTTGCTATTTGCCATTGTGTAGAGAAGTCAGGAAGATACTCTTAATACCAATTGGGTACGGCAAGGCGTAGTGCTCTACTCATTGCTTTTGAATTTGTGCCTGTGTTTTTGTTTCGACCTAATACCTACATGGGTACATGCATGAGTATTGAGCACATTTATATGCGCCCTTCAAGGCTCAAGAAAGAGGTATATAGAGTAACCCTGTAGACAAGCACAGACCGGCAACAGGCTGAGTAAAACAAGTGCTGTCATTGGGGAAGACGCCTTAGCTGATCTTGAAGTAGACGCTAGGGCCCCTCTTCAGCCCTCCCCCCAATCCCCCCGCCCGCTTTTTTTGTATTTAAACCCAAGCTCGTAAATACATTAGTTGGGGTTGGCATGATGATGAACTGACAGCGCAACATGTGAGAAGAGGTGCTTGCATTCTGCTTTGGGGGGAGGCGTTGCGCCCTCCCCCCAATCCCCCCCTCCCGCTTTTTTGTATTAAAACCCAAGCTCGTAAATACATTAGTTGGGGTTGGTATGATGATGTGGTGAACATGATGGTGTGAATGCTAACCATGACCATCGTCCGCAGCTTGCATTTTTGCGAACCAACCTTCTCTTGAAAGCTGATAGCATTACTGTACATGTGAGAAGAGATGCTTGCATTCTGCTTTGGGGGGAAGCGCTGCGCCCTCCCCCCAATCCCCCCTCCCGCTTTTTTATATTAAAACCCAAGCTCGTAAATACATTAGTTGGGGTTGGCATGATGATGTGGTGAACATGATAGTGTGAATTCTAACCGTGACCATCGTCCGCAACTTGCATTTTTGCGAACTAACCTTCTCTTGACAGCTTGGGGGTGACATGATGATGTAGTGAAGGTGGCCATGCCAAAATGTATCAAATCCCTTGGGGTTGGCATGATGATGTGGTGAACATGCTCACATGTAGAAAACCCCGTGCAAAATGGAAGGTGAACATGCCAACATGTAGCAAATCCCATACAAAATGGAAGGTGAACACGCCCACATGTAGCAAATCCCATGCAAAATGGAAGGTGAACATGCCAAAATGCAGCCAATCCCATGCCATGCAAAATGGAAGGTGAACACGCCCACATGTAGGAAATCCCATGCAAAATGGAAGGTGAACATGCCCAAATGTGGCCAATCCCATGCAAAATGGAAGGGGAACACGCCCACATGTAGCAAATCCCATGCAAAATGGAAGGTGAACATGCCAAAATGTGGCAAATACCATACAAAATGGAAGGTGAACACGTCCACATGCAGGAAATCTCATGCAAAATGGAAGGTGAACATGCCCAAATGTGGCAAATACCATGCAAAATGACAAATTCAAGGTCCAAACCGTTGCAAACACTAGGCAAATTGTACCAGCCAGGAAATCAAAAAAAAAATCCCAAACCTGCTCAAAAAAAAAATCCTAAAACTATTTCACACCCATATTTTTCTGCAATGGGCTGTGAAACAGCTTTCAAAGCACGTGTGGGTGCAGCTATTCCACAACATGTCGAACTAGTGTGCTGAGTCGGAATTTTTGCCAACTTATTCGCATTAAAAGTTCATTCAATCTCTTTAGAAGATTCAAATTGGCATTTGGCATTTCATTTGATTTCCAGCCATGATTCCTTCTTGTGCGCTCACGTCTGGTATAGTTGCATGACCGCAGAGCGGAAGCTCTTGCCTTTTGAAGTTAGGGCACTTTTGAAGCTTTCTCAATTTGCTTTCCTGCGGCAGGAATCTGAATTCAGATTTTGCTTTCATCATTTTGCTTGTCTAGCTCCTAGGCGACCACAAGGCCTTTTGTTGCGGCATGGAAATGCTGACCAATGTAGATGGTCAAACTCCACAGCTTGCATGTCCGACCACAAGCCTAGTCAAGCCAAAATTGATTTCGCATCCGACCGTGTGCAGTGGTGCCATCTTCGAGAGTCACATGAAGTTGATCTTATCGAATTTTGATGGTCTTGCATTTTGCACTTGTTCAATGACCGCCACTGAGGTGACTACGAAGAAGTTGACACAAAGGAAGGCTGTGCTCCGATGTTGTTGTTGTTTAGGTTTTTTTTGGTTGTTAATGTTGATTTGTTAATGGCATCCCTTACCAAAACTGTGCATGGTACTGAATTTGCGGCTTCACCCCTACTGTATATATAGTAGTTACGCTGCACGGGGGGTGTTGTTGCACAGTAGTGTCACATGTGTAGCACGCATTGGTAGTATTTCACCTTTTCTTTTGTGGCGATGGCTCAGGAAATATGCGCTGCAGGGTTTACTAGAATTGTATGGAATTGTGGTGTATCCCAGCTAGATACCTGTTTCTCTAATATTGAAGGATTATCTCCATGAATTATGGGTTTTTGGCAATGGATTAACCAACTTTTTTAAATCAATGTTTGGATCAATTTCCAACAACCCCAATTCAGCAGGGTTCAAAACCCTTGTTGGTTGATGATTACATGAGATTATACTGCCCAAAAACAGGGGATCAACATAATCAAGTGGGAAACCCGAATCCCAATAAGAACCAGAAAAAAAAGGGAAACCGGCAACCTGTCACCACACCGAGGCCATGGCAACTTTTCGATATTGCAACACCTTCATTGACGAGGTCACGGAGCTGCAGTCGGAGTTCTCACGGAGTTTTTCACGCTCAGGTTCCAAGAGCTGTCCCCAACTTGGCAGTCACCAGAGTTTTGCAAAAAACCGAGAAAAACCGTTGTTTTTTTTGGGTCATCTCTCCCGAAATCTAGCATGTTTAAAGGTGGAATATTTAAACTGGGAATATGTATGGTCCAATGAATATCTACGCATGCTTAAACGATTTTTTGGGGACGCCACAGCAAATCCAAGGAGTTCTACTTCCGATCTGGAGACAACCCGTGCCACAAGCTATGTCGCTGAGTTGGAGGGCAAATGCAGTGCCACTTTTGGTGAACGACCGCAGATGCCCGCACAACCAGAGACAGAGATGACTATGACGACATCACATAGTGGGTCGGTAGAAGAAGCAGCACCAGAGTCAACAGAACCCATAGAAGCTGGATTGTAGCCCTACAGCTTTACCATGCTTGAGCATTTACCCTCTGGTAATCAAAAAATGGAAATTCAAGACCCTTCGTAAATCGGGTTTGAACAAGAAAATCCTGTGGATTTTGGATTGTCATGTTACATGTTTGGTTTCCACAGGAGATCCTAAAAGCCGTCCTCTTTCACAGGGGCTTTGGCCAAACCAAGGAAATGCCGGCTGCGATGCCAGCAACTCCAGTTCAGCCTCCAGGTAGCGGCAGCCGAGGCCATCCAGCACTATGCCGCCGGCCATGCATCCGCTTCGCTAACGGAAGCTGCGACATGGGAGATGCTTGTGGCTATTGCCACTATGAGCATTCCCATTTTGTAACCGCAAACAAACGCCAGCGTCTTCTGTTGAACCAACTGGATGCTTTGTTTGGAAGTTTGGACAGCTCTAACTGATTCAACATGTTGAATAGTCTTTGTTTTGCAGACCTCCTGGGACGATGCTTTATTTTTGCATAATTAAGGATGAGCAAAAACAATCAGCCAACCTGTCACCTCGACTTTCTTGTTTTTGAGGAGACAGGCGAACTTCTGGCGGTGCTCTTTCCACATGTTCGTCGTTCTCTTGAAGTAGCTCAGATTGAAGCTCCCGACATCATTGCGATGCTCGAAGCGGAAGTCGGTTCAACGAAGGCTCCCCATGTAGACGCTTTTCTACTTCGAACCTTGAGACGGATGCCCCTATCAGCACTCCTTGGCTTGATCATGGCAAGACCTGGTTTTCGGCCCTTACTCGAAGAGCAAGTCGAAGTGCTGCGCTGCCGTCTGGGATGAAAATGATGAAAAATGGTCGCAACGAAATTGGCACATGATGACCCGACGTTCCGAAGGGGATCACATGTGTGGAGCTTGTGGATTCAAGGCCGGACATTTCAGGAAAACTGGGAAATCTGTGAACATTGTAAATCTTCAGGGAAGATTTCACATGCATAGAATCTAAAGATTCGAATCCTAGGTATCCTAGGATTTAGTATTCAACATGGACCCAGACAACTTCCACGAAATGAGTGGTGATGAGTGATGAGTCACAGTCATGGATTTTAGGATTCTTAGACGATATTAGATGAATTTAGTGACTTTTCATGAGTTTTCCATAGTTTTCCATCTTGTCCTGAGCATTTTCCGGAGCTAAGTGATCTCCAGGGCATTCCAAGGTTTCGAGCTGGCAACTTGCTTACCATGTTAAGCAGTGAAAATATAGATGAAAATAGAGGCCCCTTATGGCACCGCAAAGGCCTCTGGAGGCCACTTGAATCAAACTCTCGTCCAGAGAAACCTTGGATGCAACTGGTGTTTCGATTTTTTCGATACGTCTCGAAGTGCATGACACCTCCTGCCATTTTCACCGGCGAAATGGGGGAGTCCTGGGACTCGTTTCCAGGTGCCCCCTGCGGTGGTCACAAGTGCCACCGAACCGAGTGGGGAAAGGTCACCGAAAGTTGGATTTCACCAGCTATAAAAGGTAACTTAATCGGGTATCAATGGGATTCAATGGGGAGATTTACTGGGATACAGAATTTTACCCTAAAAAACTATGTTTTTAACATATGTTAACCCAGACATGTCTTTGCTTGAGAAATGACACGTTGAAGTGATCGTTTCTTTCTTTCAAAGCACACAGTTGCAACAGGTCCGATACATTCCGATACAGTTTCCTCGAAAGTCATCGCCCTCCATCAACATGGGATGATGATCCCAACCGGGGTTGATCCCCAAATGACGTGCAGCACCGCCGATTAAAGGACACCCTCAGCCCCCTGGCCTCATACTGTTGATTCTTTCTACTATATAAATCTCATGAATCCCATTCCAAATCTCAAGAATATCATTTTGGGTTTGCTGCCCATTCTTTGATATTCTTTGGGGGTGAAAACCTGTGGATTTAGACCTTCCGGGGTGGTTCTTCATACGAACTTGGCATCCAAAATCCCGTTGTAGTTAATCACCTTTTTTTCCCATGTTGAACTTGCCATTTTGGTGGTCTACCCCACAAACCCCAATGACTGTCTGGTATGTTGGCGATGGCTCACCCAGATACGCCACATCCGTCGATTCTGTGACCTTCAGATTGTCCATTTTGCCCAAGACGTTAGTGCAATGCCTATGGGTCAAGTATGGTCAAGTAATGAGCACTGGGACCCATATCCCTGACCTTTTTTAATCTGCAAATCCAAGTTTTGTTGGGAGAACATCATTCCGATCTTGATCCAGACCCAGATTCAGCTCACTGGCGCTCTTTGTTGGTGGTTTGGAATCTCTCAGAGAAGGAGATCGCGCTGGAAATGTTCATGGATTCCAGACCATCAGGCCTCAAACCACCAGTTGGCGTTTTTGTATCTGAGCGACATGCACGGCGTGCCACCCGGTGCTGGCGAACCTTTCCAAACAGAAACTAGAAACCAAAAAGCTGGTTGGTGGTTCTATAAAATAAACTAGACTATACAATATTATATAAGTGTAATATATTTTTCCGAGGATTGAGAATGCTGATCTATTTTTTAAATAGCAATCCCAAACAAGAAGTCATGCCTCATCATGTAAAGCTCTTTTCGTGGGATTTTATCAACTTCTATCATTTTGCCCCCCCCCTAATTGGTGGTTTATGTTTTCTTTCCTGTTGAAACAAGCAGTGGGTCAGTGAGATCACCGATTCTGCCTCGCCGGCGGGGTCGCTCCCGTATAGGCTTCCGGTAGCATATACTGCAGCTGCAGCTGCAGCAGTGTAACATTGCCTGTTCCCTGTTGGAAAAGAGGTTTGCGCGACGAATTTTGAGAAGTTTCATGATCTTTTGTGCACAATCGGTGGGAATTCATCCATCCCAGCAAAGATTTGTTCAGTGCGGAAACCGGCTGGATGGCTAGTGCCCCCGCAGTGATTTTTTGCTGGTTTACAACCGCGACTAGCTTGTTCAATATATCTACCAGAAACCCCACTTATTGGAGCATAAACCAACTTGGCGATTCCGAACTGGGGCACCACTTATAAGATTGGACATGCTCACAGAGGTAGCCCCAAATCATCATTCAGTGTTTACAGTCTCTGCAAGGTGGTGTCCCAGTGAGCAAAATCGCTCAGAATGGGTGACTTTGTCACTAGATTCGCTATGGTTAACTCTTAGATGCGCGGGATCAGGTAAGGTTAATATAAGAAAAAACAAATATTTATCATATTTATATATGTATAGCGACATATAACATATATATATATATTATTATCATTATTTTTAAATGATGATTATTATTATTTATTATTATATATATATATATATATATGTTTTTTTTAAATATATTTATATATGTATATTATATAGATATTTATTTATTTATTCATTTATTTACTTATTGATTGATTTATTTATTTATGTAAATACTATACATTATCCATATGAAACTGGGGTGTGCTATGATTGTTATCCACTTACTTATTGGGATGCACCCCCAAGTAAGGGGGGGTTGTTTGCATGTAATGCACTTTAAAAGTGGTAAGGCCAAACCTACATCATCTTGCATCATCACTGCTACATGAGGGCAAATGCTGTAGAATTCTGGCAGGAAACCATGGCAGCAGACGCTGAGCGAATGGCGCATTACAAGAAGAAATGGTGGCCTCCCCAGTTCGCATTGCCAACCATTGCAGACTTGGAAGTCCAATCCGAATGCATTTGCTCAAGTTAATTCCAACGGTCAAGATGAATTCCAACCAATTGGAACCACCAACCTCCTTGTTTTCCAATGGTGGTTCGAATTTAAAAACTGTCCATCCCAAGAAAATTGATGACGATCCCCCATTGCCAACGGCCTTTGATGCGCAGCAGAGCTTTGTGGTGTGTCACAGCGGCACACGAATCCAAGGCATAATTCAAGCATATTCAAGCCATTTGATTCATATATAATATAGTCTAAATATAGATACATATTATATTTAGATTACACATCCCTATCATTTGATATGTATTTTCGATATTTTGTGTGAACACTTCACTGCTGGCACAAGCATGCAAAAGAGTAATATGATATATGATATGTATGCTAAATAAATACCTAGTATTGGCAATATTGAAGACTTTTTTTTTGTACGGCATACATATATACACATTTGTGAGTTCGTATACGCATGTTTTTTCTTGATTGTGATTACTGTAAAAATGTGAAATAGGTGCCTTGACATTTTCAGAATCAACGCTTGCCTGACAGGTCTGTAGCTGCTGTTGCTGCTGTCTTTGGCTTGGCGGGTGTTTGCCTCAAGTGCACAGAATACCCTGTAGCAGCGTAGCAATCCAATCTTGCAATAGATGAGTTTACTTCATTAAGATCCAGGATTTTCCATTGCAACCTTGTATAGATTGCCACAAAACATGTGCTGTACTGCTGTACCTATCAATATGAGTTTATCATAGTTTATCAGCTGGCGATTAACACCAGATGGGAATAAGTCATAATGACTCTACTTCCCTGTATCCTGTTGTGATGGGACGTTTCCATGACAATTTGGTTCAAGACTCACTGTAGACTTGACATGGGCAAGCACTCACCGAAAAGTTTGCCCGCCTAAAGCTACGTAACTTAGGTTGGCCGCACCAAAAAGATGTTCAAAGAAGGTACTTTGGCATACCAAGCAAAACCCAACAAAGACAGTCTACAAAGACAAGGCTTTGCCATTATCTAAGTCTACTAGTAAAATGTTCGTCTAGTGGGCGCAGCTAAGCGCAGCTGCTTCCATTGAGGTTTCTAGCGCTGTTTCTGGCAAGGTCCTTAGCAAATATGAAATCACACTCACACATGTATATCATATGTTAACATATGTATGTAATGTAATGTTTAATGTGATGTAATGTCATATAATGTCATGTCATGTCAAGTATATATGTATGTAATGTAATGTAATGTAATGTAGTCAATGTAATGTAATGTAATGTAATGCAATGGCATGTCATGTCATGTCATGTCCTTGGTGTATGTATGTAATGTAATGTAATGTCATGTCATGTCATGTCATGTCATGTCATGTCATGTCTTGGATGGATGGATGTCATGTCATGTCATGTCATGTCATGTCATGTCATGTCATGGATGTAGCGTAATGATATGTAA
Source organism: Cladocopium goreaui (assembly GCA_947184155.2). NCBI lineage: Eukaryota > Dinophyceae > Suessiales > Symbiodiniaceae > Cladocopium > Cladocopium goreaui. The sequence goes on from CAMXCT020006697.1 coordinate 107,242, forward strand.
TGGTATGTCATGGTATGTAAAGGTATGTAATGGTATTTAACGGTATGTATGTTATGTTTTGTTATGTTGTGTAATGTTATGTTATGTAAGTATGTTTTGTAAGTATTACATGCATGCATGTATGTATGTATGCATGTATGTATGCATGTATGTATGTATGCATGTATGTATTAATGTAATGTAATGTAATGTAATGTAATGTCAGTATGAATGTATTCATGCATGCATGCATGCATGGTATGGTATGGTATGGTATGGTACGGTACGGTACGGTATGGTATGGTATGGTATGGTATGGTATGGTATGGTATGAATGTATGTATTTAATGTAACGTAACGTAACGTAATGTAATGTAAGTATGTATGTATGCATGCATGCATGCACGTATGTAATGTAATGTAATGTAATGTAATGTAATGTAATGTAATGTAATGTAATGTAATGTAATGTAATGTAATGTAATGTAATGTATGTTATGTATGTTATGTATGTAATGTATGTACTGTATGTAATGTATGTAATGTATGTATGTATTGATGTCTTGTTTTGTATTGTATTGCATTGTATTGTATTGTAGTATTGTATTGTATTGTATTTCATGTAATGTAATGTAATGTAATGTAAAGTAATGTAATGTAATGTAATGTAATGTATATAATGTAATGTAATTATGTGTATGTGTGTATGCAATGTAATGTAATTTTGTGTATGTGTATATGGTATGTAATGTAGTGTAATGTAACGGAACGTAAGGTAATGTAATGTAATGTAATGTATTTATGTATGTAAATAACATATGTACATATCCACTGATAAAATTTGATGTAGATAGAGTTAGATAGATCTTTAAGCTGTCTTTAAAAAGCATTCTATACATCCCTCTTAGTTCTGCTGACACGGACATTGTCAATCTAGCACCGTCCAAGGGTGCTTCCGTGGCCGTGGTTTGTTTTCACATGCATCGCTGGTTTGTGAGCTCGTCCTTGCCCAATGCCTTGTTCTTTGGTGACCTGGTTCCTTCTTGCAATCTCGTGCATTCCTTTGTTGAATTCATTGCAATGTTCGGAAGAGTTTTCCGACATTTGCTAGTAAAACTCCGTTCTAGATCCATGGTTTCCGAAATTTCTTTGGGTGCCTGTTGTGTGGCTGCCACGTTGACGCGGGAGTTGGCATGCATGCTGCGCTCCAGCTGAATGTGTTTGCCGGGTTTGTTTTTCTCGCCTAAGCACCACTGGAGAGAGAGAGAGAGAGATTGATATGGACGACATACGCATATATTCAATAAATATGATATAGATATAGACCAATCTTAAGTTCAGATAAATATAGATGAATATAGATATGTATATATATATATATCGACTGTATGTGTATATATATATATATATTATACATATATTTATACACAGGGGGCCTTTTTAAACAGATCATTATAGATCCATTTCACGTGTTAGCTCCACATGAGGGCAAACCATGCACAGGAACAAACTGCCAACATTTTTTTGGGTGTTGATTGTTTCATTGCGTTTCTTTTTACTTCTCAATCTACTGGTTAGGAAAAAATAACCCAAAGGATTTGATGTTCTCATCTGTTGGAAGCATTTGGTTCCTTGATCTTGTGATTGCTAGCTGAGGTCCTGGCACCAGCTTTACGCTACATCGCCTTGGCAACAACTCTGTGACGACTGTGGCTGGAATAAGCGTGTTGTGCACTCAGATCAGTGGCAGCGACACTTCTGAGCCGAGTCGCAGCATGAAGTTCTAAGGCCTTTCAGTGGGCTAAAATCTGAGGGGAAAGGTGTTGTTGGAGCTATTTCGAGAGGATTCCTTTTCATCGTATTATCCTGTGTCGGTTGAAAGCCAGCTGGAAACATGCCTTTGGCGCGGCCTTTCAGAAGCCTTCCAGCGTGGCTCAAGATGATTGCTAGAAAGGCTAAGCTTCAGACGCTACAAGCCCATGAAGCGACATCAAACTGTCTACAGAAGACCACCTTGAGTTGCTAGTTTTAACTGGACCAATTTTGAAAAGCCCAGCCTTCCAGCCTTAAAAGAACAAACAACTGACCAGTCAAAAGTGTGTGGTGACCGCGGGTTGCAAGTGTCATCTGAGCACTGGCTGCTAAACCCCTGATGATTAGTTCGGCTGATATCACCCTTTATATCCCTTTATCTATTGGGGATTACCGAGTTCTTAACCAACCTGTGAAACTGAAGGCTTCGGCCAACCTCCTTGGAATCGCCGCAATGGCTTCTGATGCTTTGCCCCGCAGCCACAGCGGCAACGTGGCGTCACCATCGTTGATTCCTGAAAGTAAATGATGAAAGACTGACAAGTGGCCCATAGAATGTCCCAGTTTTTTCCTCCAAGACATTACAACTTACGACTTACAACCAAGTTGCTTATGATTTATTAATAGCCCAGTTGTTTGCAAAGGGAATTATATCCCACTTCTCAACCATCGATGCCACTTATGTTCGGAGTTGTGACCCGCTTCCATCAATTCCAGCATCCTCCACGCTGAGGCTGGCTCCCCTGCGATCCCAAGTTGCCCAATGAGCTGAGTCAGGTGGGGGGGATCTTCATCCACAGCAGTCGGCAAAATCCATATTCATTTGATTTTGTTTGGCGGGGCCCACTTGTAGAGGAAAAGATCATCTCCAAAACTGGTGGTAAACTGAGACTGCTGAGACTGCTTACGTTTTGACCAATTCCTACCCAGACTGAGCGATGTCCTTCCCTGGCCCCGGCCGCAGAAGCTACTGGTGGCGCTGCGTGTGTCGCAGAAGACTCAGGTAGGGTGACTCACAGGAAGTTGCATGAGTGCTCAAAGAATGGGGATATGAGGATACACCGTAGATGTAGATTCATAAATATAAACATTAATAAATACGGACAAACATATGACATGACGCGGCTTGCCACAGAGCTCGCCAGCTGACACATGATTTGTGGGGGGGGCTGGGCCGTTGGCTCGCCTTTAGTCTGTGACTGAACTCTTGGAGAGGGCGATGGAGAGAGAGGGAGCGAGAGAGACATATATACACACGCACATCTATGTGCGTGTGACATGTGTATGATTATATATGAATAATGCAAATAAATGAATAAATAAATACATAAATATAAATACATACATAAATATAATATAAATAAATAAAATATAAATAAATAAATGCATAAAAAAAATATTAATATTTTATAAATTGTGAGGCAAAACATGATAGACGGCTTTCTTCATTTTCTCTTTCAAGGAATGCATGCCAATATTTGGTAGAAGGAGGCCACGCAGCGCTACCTGCCTGCAAACTTAGTTGGTTCAAGGGGTCGCGAAAAGCTGAGCATTTGCTGAACAAACGAGACCCCAGAAAGCAGAATTGTTGCTTCTATTCGGATAGATTCGGGTTTAAAACATACTCCACCGCCCCAAAACAGGATAGATTATTACAAGTAGTATCATAGGAACTCTTCCTTTGAAAACCTTGGGTTTTCTTGTGTTTTCTTTTGTTTTCATTTTCCTCCTATCAGTACAAGTGTGGTTTCCATTGTGGGTGCAGGAGGTGCGCAATTTGATTTTCGAGATGTCACCCGTCTGCCAAGTGGCTGCCAAGTGGCTGCAAGTGGCTGACGGGGCAAGTGGCTGCAAGTGGCTGCAAGTGGCTGCAAGTAGCTGACGGGGCAAGTGGCTGCAAGTGGCTGCAAGTGGCTGCCAAGTGGCTGACGGGGCAAGTGGCTGCCAAGTGGCTGCCAAGTGGCTGCCAAGTGGCTGCCAAGTGGCTGACGGGGCAAGTGGGCTGCCAAGTGGCTGGCAAGGTGCTGCAAGTGGCTGACGGGGCAAGTGGCTGCAAGTGGCTGCAAGTGGCTGCCAAGTGGCTGCCAAGTGGCTGACGGGGCAAGTGCCAAAGTGGCTGCAAGTGGTTGCAAGTGCTGCCAAGTGGCTGGCAAGTGGCTGCAATGCTGACGGGGCAAGTGGCTGCCAAGTGGCTGCAAGGGGCGCAAGGGGTTGCAAGTGGCTGCAAGTGGCTGCCAAAGTGGCTGCAAGTGGCTGCAAGTGGCTGCCAAGTGGCGGCTGCAAGTGGCTGCAAGTGGTTGCAAGTGGCTGCAAGTGGCTGCCAAGTGGCTGACGGGGCAAGTGGCTGCCAAGTGGTTGCAAGTGGCTGCCAAGTGGCTGCAAGTGGCTGCAAGTGGCTGCAAGTGGCTGACGGGGCAAGTGGCTGCCAAGTGGCTGCAAGGGGCTGCAAGGGGTTGCAAGTGGCTGCAAGTGGCTGACGGGGCAAGTGGCTGCAAGTGGCTGCAAGTGGCTGCAAGTGGCTGCCAAGTGGTTGCCAAGCGGCTGCCAAGCGGCTGACGGGGCAAGTGGCTGCAAGTGGCTGACGGGGCAAGTGGCTGCAAGTGGCTGCAAGTGGCTGCAAGTGGCTGACATCTGGAAAATCAAAATGATGCACGTTTGCTCGCTCTCTGGTGTTTTTCTGTAACAGGTGTTCCACATTTCCACCAAGGCGTGGGCCAAAGCTAGCAGTGTCAACCTTTCCAATGCATGGGTTGAACCAAAATATGGCTTTTAATTGTGGGAGGAAACCAAAAGAAACAACAAGAAACAAAAAGGAACTAGCTAAAATCAGTTCTTCTTAGATTATCTCATTTTTCCTTTGGTATCCTTTGATTTCCTTTGATGGTTTCCGAGGGAAACAAAGGGAAAGAAAAATCCAAGGAAAAGACGAACCAATCAAGGAAAGTCTATAAAGAGGCTATAAGCCCGAATGCATCAATCATGCCTGTTACTAAGGAGGCTGCTAGATAGTAGGAAGATTACTCTACCATTACATTACTATTATGTTGCAAACTCTCCAATTCCTGGAGTTCCTCAATCCCGCATCCGATTTTCGCAGGTTCGCAGTCGTCCGGCTCGTGATGGTCACGCCATCGGCGGTGACTTGGCACAGTGAAGTGGGGCCCTAGTGGTAACCCCCCCCGGGCAATTATATGGATCTGATTAAAAATCGGATATACCCATGATATACCCAATTTATATCAATTTATGATTATTCCATGCATTCACCAAAGGTTGATTAGGCAAACCATGGCAAACCCATACGTGCTGTGGTCAAGATGGTCAAGGGTTGGATGCGAAGCATTCGATGCCTCCATAGGTCACAAGATGTCAAAAGTATATCGAGGGACTGTCATACTCGATGAATGGGGACTTCTGATGGCCAATATTATAGCGAAATGGGATGGCTATGTACAACCCGTACCACATTTTGACCATATGGTACAAAATCCAACTGGAGAACAGGCAACTTACATACCCAATACAAGGCCATATAGAAAATCATAGATATCATAGATCTAATTTTATAGTGAAATAAGGCATGTGTCCCATCACCATCTTGGATCACCAGAGCACATCCGCAGGGCATCAGGCTCATGTTCAGTGGGTAGGATATGGATGTAGAACAGCACATGGAAGACGTTGACAGTGGTTTCGTGCAGCCACCGATGCAGTCCAAAAATGGAGCACCGCAGAAGAAGCGTATCCATGAACTGGATTGGTTTCGAGCCTTGATGGTCATTCTCGTGGTTTATGCCCACATCTCCCGAAGTGGAATGAGGGGTGGAGTTCATGGCAACATTGAAGTGGACGACCGCATCTACAATCTCACGGATCCCAGTTCCATGGGGGTCCGTTGGATCTCAGAAGTGCGACAGTACTGCCTGCCGTTGCTGTTTTTTGTGTCCGGAGCTGCCTCAGCTTGCTCGTGGAAACAAAGTCCAGGAGGCGTGGGAAATGGTTTAGTAGGCGGAGTAGGTTCATGTTAACGAGTTCATTCTTTTGCTACACATGGGTCGGACATGTCAAACCAGCACGTCCAAAAAGATTTAGATTTAGGCACCTTGGGGTGCAGGGTATGTAAGATTGGCCATGGAGGTTTGGTGAAGATCTTGCTGTACACACTCTTTGGGGTGGCCCTCAATTCGGTGCTATGGCTCCTGGGGCCGCAGAATCCAAAGTGCGATCCCGGAACTGGCTATGGCAGACCCGAGTGCCAAGGTCTCCTCTTTGATTTCACCATTTGCCCCGACTCTGGGAGGATTTTCCCCCTGGTGTTTCAAATGTGGTACACTGCAATGCTTATGGCGCTGATGCTCTTGAATTGGCCGCTCTTCGCATTCTTGCGCAACGGGACGTGCCACCTTGCCATTCTTGGTCTTCAAGTTATTGCATCAGTGGGTCTAGAATCAGCCTTTGTGGTCCTCGCTGGCAGTGAAATCTCAAATCCAGCACTGATCATTGGCATCATGGTGGTGTGTGAAGTTGTATTCCTGGGTCTTGCTGTTCTCACCATGCCCCAGTATCGACCAAGTCGAATCCCCTTACGCTTCATTCACTACTGTCTTGGTGCTGTGACCACAGTTCAGTTTGGCTGCGTTCCCTATGCACCAGTGATTGAGCACATCTCTGGTGCCTTTGTTGTCTTCATCTTGACGGGCTTATCTTGGATTTGCTTGGAGGCATTCTTTTGCTACATTTTTCCAATACACACACACACATATATATATATATATATATATGTGTGTGTGTGTGAATGATTGTACATGTGTGTGTATAGTATACTTCACCGTTCGCACACCCAATCATGTGAGGCATGTGGTTGGAATAATTCTTACAACAGTTTATTGTGGTTCCAGATCAGCAACTCCAAGGCTTCAACAAGTCCTTCCAACTTGGCTTCGTTTTGACCGTGGCGCGGCTGCCGAACCAAGAGGAGGCTTTGCCCATTGTCAGCATGTACTGGCCAATGATGGTGATCTTGCGGACCATGACGGCACCCTCGAGCAATTGGTATGCAGCAGGCAACCTGACCTACCCCTACTACCCACGGGTGCTGGATCGTGCTGACTACGTGGCTGGTGCAGTGATCTTCATGTTTGTGGTGGACCGGGTGGGCCGTGCCATTGAGTGCCAGGCCCTGCCATCCTGGTTGGCCAATGGGGCGCTGCTGCTCTATTTAATTCACCCGTGGCTCATGGCTCTGCTGATCCTGGCGGTGCGCGGCAGCATGTTGGAAGACACCGGATCTGTCTGGAGTTTGTGCTTGGTGGCCTCTGCCCTGCTGGGCTATTTGACCACCAGACCCTGGAGGTTATGGAGATGCCGCCGTCATGCATCCAAGGCCACTTTTGAGAGCACCAGCAGCTGTGATTCAGATGGCAGCAGCCAAGAGGAGAGCCATGGAAGTGCTTAAACGGCTTAAAGTGTGTAGCGGTGTAACACCCTCCTGGGGCCACCTGAGAGCAGGAAATTCAATGTCACTGACACTGAAATCAGTGTTGGGCGATCTGAGCCTGAGCTGCGTGCTTGAACGTGCATGATGCCTTTTGAATGAAGCAGTGGCACAGAACTAGTTGTGGCTAGTGCAAGTTAATGTGTAAAGTAGTAAAGTGGAGACTTTTCCCGTTGATTGAGGCTGGTGGCAAGACATCAGAGAGGAACATGAATGAAAATGATAGCTGCCTGGGGTGCATTCTTCAGGTTCCCACCACTTATGGGTTCATGAGGATATGCCAACTGTTGATGGGTCAATTTTTTGCCTCCAAATGATTTGGCCCATTGCACTCCCATTCTTGGCCCCCAAATGGCCTCATCCAGCACAACCTGCCCGCCGTTGCAGTTTGGATCAGCACCGAAGCTTGGTAGATCCACAGCGCACCCCGTGCCATGGCAGACAAGAAGGCTGGAAGCGACAACAGCGGCTCGGCAGAATTTCTGCATGGCGCCGTCCAAATTCTTGGCCAAGTTTGCCAAAAATGGTCGACCCATTTCAGCACCCAGAGTCTCTGAAGGCGAGGTGGCGAGGTGTCTACATATGCCATTTGCATGGTGCAAGTAGGTTTTCCCGTTTCTGCCACAGGTGGCATACATTTGAAACACAGAATGTGGTTTGCATATTAGATACGGATACTTTTAAACCTTTTAAGCCTTATAACATCTTATAACCAAAGGCATCATGTTGGCAATTTGAATTTTGACATGAATATCATGAATGCCCATTTCTATACCTAGGTTTCCCAACCTCCGTGACGCCAAGGTGTGGTGATCCTACCATCCTGCCTCTTTCATATTGGCAACACCCAGCGTGAGCAAGATCTCCTGAATTTGCCCCCACCGCTGCTTGGATCAAGTGGATTTGGATTTGCAAAAGGATCAAAAGGTCAGAGTTTTGCTTCATTTTGTTTTGCCATTCAACGAAGCCCTCGGAAAACTATCATGACATGATGACATGTATGGAAATTAATATGTTCTTCAGTACTGTGCTCCAATGGGCCCAAGCACTTGCCAAAGATGAGGTCCTGCTCTTCCAATCCGGGTTCAGTCAACCTCTTCCAGCTGAGAACGCCGCTGGGACTGGAGATGGGTGCACCAAATCCAACAAGTCACAAAACAAATCGGGAAATTTACCAGGAGGAGCTTGTGGCACACGTGACCTACATTATACTAAGTACATACTAGGTACCCACTTAGTAAAAGAAAACGCCTGTGGGGTTCATTTTTTGGAAAATCTTTTTTTTCAAGGGTTTCCCATCCGGCGGTGCTATCCGTTGCAGTTTTAACACCAGGTTCCGGGCAAGGTCAGGGCCCAAAAGGTAAGGGCTGACCCAGCCTTCTGATCTCATTTTGATCTCGTTTTTTCCCTGGTTTGCTTCAGGGAAGGATGGGAAGAAAAGAAAAGGGAATGGAAGGAAATGGAAAAGAAGGGAAGAAAGAAAGGGAAGGGAAGGGCAAAGCAAATCGTTGGAAACGATTTGTTCCACTGCCAAGGAAACTCGTGAAATGCATAGGCAGCAGGGCAAGAAAGAGTTGAATTTGAGCGATCTGCAAGTTTGAAGGTCTAAAGCTGATGCAGCGTTTACATGGTGAAATGCCTCAAAGGGACAACTAAGGTATGACTTATTGAAATGGCGTTGCCATGCGCGCAAGCGCTTTAGGGAGGCTTTAGGCTGGCTTTAGGTATGACTTAGGGGTGATTTTGTCTAATCCCTGTATGATACACATATGGAAACTTTTCTAAAATGCTAATCAGGAAATCTAATCATAGGTGGACATAAATAAATTTGCATGACGAATTTACAATCTCGTTAAAAGGCGGAGTCACGCGTATACGCATTGAAAATCCATCTCTGCACCTAAGCGCTAGTTTTGCGTTAGTTTGGCGGTAGATATTTTGATATATATATATAGACTATCCATCAACCAATAAAAAGCTTATTTACTGAAGGGTCCTGCAGCTAAATGCCGCATCGCATAATGTGGCAATCCTTCAAGGGGTATAACAACATTGCACAACCGATTGGATGGGTTTTTGGGCGGAAGCATCCCCATCGCTTAGGGCCGGAGGCCCTAAGCAATGGGACGCTTCCCAGAGCAAGAGACATGCTTGTTTCTCGCTCTGGGGGCCTCTCCATCGGGGACCGTCCGTGGAGCATTTCTACAGGTTTCCGGACCTTTTTCTTTCCAGAGCTATTCCTTTTCATTTTTCCATCATGTCTTGGGACTCACAGACCTTAAAAGCAATGAAACGCATAGGAATGCGAGAGAAATCTTCTATGCATTTCATTGCGTTTAAGGTTTGTAAGTCCCAAAACAAAAAAGAAAAATGAACAGGAATGAAAAGGAATAGCCTCTGGAAAGAATAAAGTACAAGCTGGGCACAAGAAAAAACAATCTGGTCGGTTGTGCCCTGTTGTTGGCCCCTGGAGGATTGCCACTTCATGTGATGCGGCATTTAGCTGCAGGAAAGGCCCTACAGACGCCCTAATGTCGCCCTAACGTCGCCCTAGCACCGTGTATTTCCACCCACCCCACCGCTTTCATTAAATAGCTTTGCACCTATCCGCTACAACCTGGCTACAAGGTATAGGATAAAAGCGAAAAATCGTCCGAAAAATGTGTCAAAACGGCACTTTTTTCCGATTTTAGGTACCCTCCAAACGGGGGGGGGGGCCTTTTGCTCTTGGAGACGCTTATGAGCGACCCGGATTCCGGCCAAAAAGCTCTCCCCCACCCTCCTGAAGGATTTTTGGTGTTTTTCGGCCCGGCGTCGGAGGGTCGGCGGTTTGGGGCGCGCCTCACCATAGAGCTCTAGTCGCTCTGGGACGCTCGTAGGGCAAGCCACTCGTGGGGAGCCGGCGGAGCCGAATTTAGGAGGGGGGAGGGAGGCAGTCGTGGAAGCGATTCTTGCGTAATTAAAATCGACCGTTCTGAACCGAAATTCGACGTTTTTGAAGCTAGAATCGACGATTTTGAAGCTAAAATCGACGATTTGGAAGCTTAAATCGACCATTTTGAAGCTAATTGAATAAGCTTTGCACCTATCCGCTACAACGGGATCAGATTGCGATGGATCAAGGTGGCAAAACCTAAAATGTGAACCATGGCAGCTTTTATGTTTTTAATATACCTCCGGCCGTCCCAGGTAAAACCCTGCCCTGACCATGCGGCTGTGCACCCTATAAAATGGCGCGATGCACTGTTTAGGCTTGTTTAGGCATTCTTGGTCTCCAAAGCCAGGATCAGGATTGGACAGGAGTAGGCAACCCCACCTTAAAAAGGAAAATGGAAAGGTCCCCCCCCACATACCCTAAGGAGTACCTAGAGTACATATAAGTACATGATACTACATGATGTCAAGTTCAACGAAACATGCGCCAAAGCTGCTAAATAAGCTGCATATTTCATGGTTGAAAAAAACAGGTTTACCGGTTTCCTGTAGGTTTCCCCTTGGGTCAACCCAGTGATGGGAACATATGTGGCCTAGCGGGTACGTAGTTTCACAATTACAAGTGAGCAGGTGTACGAATTCTATTTCTGCTCACAGCGAGGTGATCTCTATAAACCAGAAATCCATTAGGATACCCCCCAAACCCACCCATCAACCAGGCCCATACATATATATATATATACATATAATTAGTTGCTATTTAGTTGGTTAACCTCAACCTCCCAATTTTTTTGAAGAACAACACCCGCATTTATAATTGACCATTCGAAAAACATCCGGCCCGAGGAAAGGCTCCATCAGTGGCATGTTGGCGCGCTCCGCCGCCCAGCCAGTGCCACGCGACAACAAGGCCGTGACAGCGGAAGCTGCACCATGAAGGTGCGGTGACGTGGAAAACGCAGGCCGGTTTTGGGCCCAGGAATGTCCAGGAATCTCATTGAATGGAAAAATATGGAGAAAAAACCTCTTTTAACACAGGAGAACAAGCAAACAACCCATGCACATCGGTAATAAGTCAATCCATGACAATCCTATATAAATGGAGGGTTCAACGGAAGTGTTTGGTGATGCCTGTGCAGATGGGATGTTTGCGGCCCGGTTCAGGCGAGTTCAGATGAGAAACGGCCATTGAAGATGGAGACTGAGGCTTGAGACATGATGTGGTACGGCTCAGTTGAGGCACTTGGATGACATGCCCATGTCTGCATTATTTCTACATATTTTTGAAACAAAAGATCTGTCTAAGTTGATCCACAAGCAAAACAGTGGCATTTCCACTGCCATCCTGGACCGTGGTAGCTCCAGTCACTTGTTTCACCCGGGAGTCTCCGAATCGGACTTCTGCTCCTAGGCTCCAAATGCTGCTGTGTTTGTGTAAAGATCAATGGGGATGGCTGCTTTTTGAGGTACGCTATGCTGGTCTACGGACTATTCGGACAAACCGCAGTGGTGATGATATGTTTGTTTTCGCAGACCGACATGGGAACAGCACACCGAAACATCATACTGTCATACGGCGTTTGTCAAATCTGCAACACCGGGAGCCAGTCAGTCAGTGGGTGAAAGATGCCACTGCCTCGAGACCCCAAGAACTGTGCAACCAATTGAATTGCGAGGTCATCTCAATCAGAGCCGTGGCCATGCATGCGATGTGAAAAGGGATTGGCTGCTACATGGGCCCCGTAGACTGTGCTGGTTGGTGGTTTCAAGATTTTTTATTTTTTGGCATGACCATGCCGACTGACATCGACTGACCCATACACTACTTTGCGGGGGGGGGTGAGTCACCAACCAGTATAACACTTTCGGGAGAAACACTTGCTGCAAACTTTCCGATTCACCTTTGATCATTTGTTGTGAATGTCTCCCCGGAGAACTGAATCGGACAGAACAGCTCCCAGAAGTAAGCCGGAATGCAAGAAACACGCACACACACACACACCGCACTCCGAATACCTCCGAATTGGAACTTTAGAGTGATGAGGTTAACATCGCCTTCAGGGTTCCTAGGTAATTAATCATCCTGATGAAGCAGGCTGACGGAGAATGATGTACCTGTACCCGCAACAGCCTGAAATCGAAACATGTTCAACAGTTCGAAGTTCGAAACACATTCGAAGCAGGTACATCACTGCACGTCTCCAGTGATACCAGTGTCACATGCAAGCCTCTTCGTTGGGCTGGTACTTGCATGGAGAACCAGCCCCCCTGCTAAACATGTAAAATTTATCGCTGACTTCAATTTGGAAACTCTTACCCGCATGACGATTAGCGGGTTTCACACGTGCACACACAAACACACGGGTACTGCAGATAGGGAGCCTGCACTGCACCGTGATGCACCCATCGTTCTAAAAAAAATGTTTGAAGCAACACTGCATAATTACTGTGAGCGCCCGTCGCTGGCCTGCTGCTTTCCTTAGGCAATGCTCCCAGTGTGTCAAGCACGCAGCCAGTCCAGAGCAACTTGTCAATTGCATTGGATGTGCTGAACGCACTGGACATGATAGGACATGCACCTGTAAATGCAACAAAAAGAACCAGATGAGGTGATTTGTGGTTGGGCTCAGCATGTCATAACATGTCTATTTCCAGATATTTCCAGCTCTCATGTGATGCCTTTTTGGGCCCTGTGACCATCTGTGAATCATGTGCGCCCCGGTCATGTGTCGAGGTGGTCCAACTCAGCACTCTGACGTGGGTGTAGGCCCTGTGGTGACTGGAGTGCTTGGGATTTCGGGATCCTGGTGGATGATTTTCTGATTCAGGATGGATCCATATGGATCCTGGCCAAGGCCAAGCTCTTGAATGGTGATGGCAGGATAGGTTTCAGACGTTGAGCCTTCACATGCAGCGTGCTGTAGACGAGCTGTGGAATTGTTGACTGCCCAATTTGCCATATTTGCCATGAATTGGTGGGACGTTCCCCATTCTCGGACCGACAAACCCAAATGGTTGGTTTTCCTGTTCTTTTCCCATCTGTTGTTGGTAAACCCCCGATGTCTGGTTCCAATGCCAGTGTCTGTTAGCAGACATCGGGGATTTACCAACTGCATGCACTGCCCTACGAGATTCGTTCAGCACTGCTCTTGTCGTGTCAGGCAAACGAGCCTTTGCAGTTGGAGACATCGCCTACTACTGGAGCCTCGTGGCTACTTTCAGGTCACCCTCCGAGCAATCAATGGAGAGGACCCCACCCGTTGATCAAACATATCATAATGTCCGTACCGTATGTGTATGCAGTACCCGCCCAGAACCCACAGATCAATATCCTATTTGCATTCGCAGTGTTTTCTGCACATTTTTTTGGGGATAATTCTCGACTCGACCAATTTTTGGGTACTGTCTTGAGGCTTTGGAAAAAGGGTTCGATACATACAGGATCTACTGTAATTCGCTGGCAGACACAGTTTGCTCCTTCATTTGCACATCTTCCACCTGCTGCTCAAATCCCAAAATGCAAAACATCCGCAAAAACCCAACAGATTTTCTCAGCAGAAACTTGTCCACTATACAGTCTACCCGTCTACCCGAAAGTGTTTTTTTGGTTTGATTTTGGGGCACACAGTTACGTACATGTTTTCTAGACAAAGTTCTTTTTAAAGACTGTAGTATTTGCATCAGAAATAAATAAATAGCGCAGTACACCTGTTTTTTGAAGCATCCAAATTTCACATCAAAACAAACTCCACACTACTCCATCACAGAATCCAGGAATGAACAGAAACTGGGCCACCAATCTAGTTTGTCCCGTGTTTTCTTTGTTAATATTCTAGGTTTCATGGAACAGGTTTGTTTTGAGGGAGTGGGAACCAGTGGTTTTTGCAATATCACACGCACACAGATACACGTACATGTTTAACCTGAACATATAGTATAATCTATAATCTATACAGTTGATGTGTTAATAAAACTTTTTTTTAAGAAGAAAAAATAAATAAATGTGTACGAATATATATATATATGTATGATTCATGTATGCTTATATATTCTTATATATACATATGAACACACACACACAAACACATAATATATATATATAGATACATATAGTTATAGATTTGCACACACACACGCCCACACACACACACACATATATATATATACATACTGCATGTACATATTGAATAGTTTATTTATATGTATTTGCTGGTGTCATGGAGGTAGCAACATGTCACACACACACACACCCATATATATATATATATATATAGCAGCCCAGTTGCTTTTGAAAAAACTGAGGTACAACTCATCGAAGCTGGATCAAAACCAATGTCCTGTCCTTGAACAAGGACGCAGGCAACCTCTGGAAGACGCAGCCAAAATGGGAGTTTAATCAATTGATTATGGGGATTAATCAGGACATGACTGGATTTGTGGAGAATTATTGGAAAACCAATGAAATCCAGGTAGTTGGAACACCTACCTGAGCCAAATGTCGGCTGTACAAGACCACATGCATCCAATCCGATTGTGTTGAACATGATTTTGGATATGAAAAGGGCCTAAACATGTGGATGCCCCCATTCTTGGACAAACCCATATCCAATATCAACAACCAAGGAGGCCGAGCAGCTAGCAAACTCGATTTTTAGCAGGGCAGGATGTCTAAGGTTAGCAGCGCCAACGCAATCAAAAGGGAATTGGTGGTTGAACAATTTCAGGAGTGTTGCTAGCTGCTAGTAAGAGAAGGGGATTTCAACACAATCAGAAGGGATATACTGAGTTACTGTAACCAATGTATATATTTTTTTATTGGTAACGCTTGTTGTTCCCAGCCAGCTCAGCTACCATATGTAAATACCATTGTATATCTACCACCCATGTTTTCATCTATATACATGTATGACTGTATGATATTGTTTTAAGTTTTAATTGTAATTACCATGTAAATACCATACATCAACCCACGGATCATCCATCATTTTGCCTTTGAATTTTTCGTAGATCTTCAAGAACATCATACATTTACTATACAAATGCAGTTGTCAATGGATCATGATGGATTTCCGTGGTGCAACTGATCTCTCCCCGTCTCAGCTGGTGTGACCTTGACCTACAACCTGGAGTGCAAGTCAAAGGTGGAGCGACTCGGCAGCAACAGATTGGATCATGGCATCATGGGCTCCAGATTTGTTTTGTGATTTTAAGGGGTTCCGTGTTTCAACTGGTTTGGGGATGGGATTGCTGTCCGTTCAGCCCTTTCTGCATGTTTGGGAAATCGGGAATGGCCCTTCTTTCCATTAAACTTGGCACTTCATTTTGTTGAATATGCAATCGGAATCTGAAGTTTTCCAGACTTGTCATGGCCACAGCAGCAATGCAGCAATCAGCACTATGGATATTGAATGATATTGATATCACTGATATGAGTGATATTACTATGGAAACAGTTTGGGGTACAGCCTGAATTGCCTCAGCTCCAGCAATCCTAGGGCTTGGCAGATGCGGCGCATCGAAGAGCCGCGGGATACTCCCCCCGACGTCTCGGAGAATGCTGGAGGCAGCGCAGCCCCGGCCCTCCGGCCCCGTCCGTTTCAAGATGTTTAAGGCACTTTCCCTAGGAGTGCCCTGGATTTGATACTTTGATATACTTTAACCATCTAAGATATTCTAACATGTGGGTAGATATCCGGTTTCATGGGGATATCATGATCAACAGGGGTGAAAATGGTTCACCAACAAAACTTTGCCATATTTAGCAGCACATCAGTGAAACCATCAAACATCTGGGATCAAGGGGTTATAAAACCAGCAGCACATCAGTGCATGTAGCCAGCAAAAAACGCTTTTCAAATCGGGGGACTGGGGATTTAACCAGCAAATGGATATGGAGCTTTGAACCATTTTCACGGGGATTGGATTCGTTGGATTTACCCAACTTGTAATAGCCAAGGAGTAGGGAAATGATGATAAGCTCTTGGATTTTGAGGCGCAATTTTTCAGATATCCCTGGGTGAATTTTTATCTGTGGTTGAGGCACAACCTGGATGTTTAACAAATAGGAGTTTACGGTGCCAACAGTTCGGGTTTTCCCCAAACAGCAGGATTTTAGTGATGGGCTGAAAGCACCACCAATCAGAAAAATAAGTTGGGTACTACTGAACAAATTGACCTTTTTAAGATTAAACCTTAGCAACAGAAACAGTGAATTTGGAGGGCACATTTGTCCAGCTCCACATCCGCATCTCCAGGTGGCTTTGCTGTGGGAATGCCCGTGCAGTGTTTCAACCAGCAAGAGAAGCGTTGGAGCGAGGGCATCGACACTCGGATGATGATGATGATGATGATGATGATGATTGTGGATGCTTTAGCAAAATAGTGAGCACCCACTTAATACATCTTAATACCATTGCCAATCCTCAAAGCTTCTTCCCCCCGGCCTGCTAAGGTAACTCGGAGATATCAGCAACTTGGCCGGCAAGTAACCATCGCTTCTGGTGGCTGTTCCTGGCAATAAGTGTGTGTATCTATAGGGCTGTTTGGTTTTAGTAACCGTATTCCACATGAATTTTTACTTTGATACTTTCTTGAGATTTCTTGAGTGCATGGCACGACACAGTCTTGGATATATGGTGATAGATCAGAACATGGCACGACACCATATTTTGGGAGGAGAAACCATCATTTACCAGCTATTTTTGTGTGCACCAGGGTACTGGAGTTTTGACCCATTATGATGTGTATATATAATAATATATATATATATATATTAATATATAAATATATCATATATATAATATATATAATATAATATGAATATGATATATATATATAAATCTATATTATATAATATATATAATATAATATAGAGAATAGATAGATAGATATATATATTTAATATAATATAATATAATATAATATAGATTTATAATATATATATATACAATATTAAATACATAATTATGTATATATATATTATAAATCTATATTATATTATATTATTTTATATTATATTATATATATCTATCTATTCTCTATATTATATTATATATATTGATTTGCGGCTGCTGAACAATTGCGCCAGGCACGGGAGAACCATCGTTTTCGACGTGGCACCTTGGTTCCAGCTGTGAGAGCAAGGGGGATCTGAAGCAGCTTGAGCGATCGTTCGCTACAGGGCCGTGCTATTTTTGAGGTTCAATTCATGCTAACGCCTAGATATATTACTGTGCACAGACACATACATACACACACACACATATATATATATATGCACATATGTGTATATATATATATACACACATATATATATATGCATATATATATATGTGTGTGTGTGTGTGTTTGTATATATATATATATATTATATACATATATTTATATTTAAATATACATACAGATAGATAGATGGATGGATGAATGGATGGGTGGATATATGGATATATGGATATATGGATATGGATATGGATATGGTATGGATAGGGATTCATATGGATATGGATATAATAGATATAGAATGATATATATATACTGTCCTGCTTTTATGATAGTTGAAAAGGTGGTACTGTATATTTGCATCTTTGGACACCACGGTTACTCCACCAACATTCACTACTGGTCTGAATTGGGCACCCTTAGAACATCTTAGAACGCTCGCTAGCGGCAGTGAATTGGGTCCCTTAAAACACGCGCTACCGATAGTGAATTGAGAATCCTTAGAACGCTCGCTACCGGTAGTGAATGGAAACCCTTAGAACGCTCGCTACCGGTCGTGAATTGGGAACTCTTAGAACGCTCGCTACCAATAGTGAATTGGGAACCCTTAGAACGCTCGCTAGCGGTAGTGAAGTGGGAACCCTTAGAACGCTCGCTACCGGTAGTGAATTGGAAACCCTTAATTGGAAACCCTTAGAACGCTCGCTACCGGTAGTGAATTGGGAACCCTTAGAACGCTCGCTACCGGTAGTGAATTGGGAATTTTGTCAATGGGGAGCCCTTAGAACGCTCGCTACCGGTAGTGAATTGGGAATTCTGTCAATGGGGAGCCCTTAGAACGCTCACTACCGGTAGTGATTTGGGGATTCAAAATGTATAAAAAAATGGTGCTATTAAGATAAATAGTGTTCTAACAGGGAGTGACGGTCGCTCCCTGTTAGAACGCTCGCTACCGGTAGTGAGTGTTCTAAGGGAGGGTTGGGAAACATCGACCCAGGGATGATCTTGTGTTTTCGCCGGGGTCTTAGTGAGAAGAACGCAAGATTGATGGTGCCCCAGCGACGGAAAAACTCCACTAGAACGCTCGCTACCGGTAGTGAGTGTTCTAAGGGTGCCACCGGAATCATCGACCCAAGGATCATCTTGTGTTTTCGCTGGGGTTGTACTGAGAAGAACGCAAGATTTAGGGTGGTCCAGCGACTCCAAAACTCCACAAGTGCAGTCGCTACCGGTAGTGAGTGTTCTAACAGGGAGTGACGGTCGCTCCCTGTTAGAACGCTCGATTTAGGGTGGTCCAGCGACGCCAAGACTCCACAAGCGCAGTCGCTACTGGTAGCTTCATCTAGTGTGTGTTTTTTTCTCACTGGCTGGGTCTCCACAAAAAGCGTTGACAAGGGAGTTCAAAAGACCTTCCAAAGCATTTCAATTTTCAACCATCCCATTCATTTAAACTTTGGGCTCCATTCATCTGGGGCAGTGTCCCACTATCATGCAACGAAAAGTAGTGTAATTTGTCTGCAGCTACTGGGGCTTTGTTTGTCTTCCTTTTTTGACAATCTTCAACTTGTGCTAATTCCATTGGGTGTTAGTTGGGCTTACCTCCCGTCTCCGGCAGTATCAACTATTCAACTAGTTTCCTGCAGAATGTTAGAGAGTGTCCTAGGGGTACTCCATTCACCTGTAGTCCTGTAGTGATCGTTTCAAGAATGCCTCGATTCGTACCAGTAGCGAATACTGGTGGGTGATCTGTTCAACGATGCCTATACATTCAGTACCACCTTTTCAACTATCATAAAAACAGGTCAGTATATATATATATATATGTATATATAGATGCGAACGTGTGCTCACTTGTCACTCTTGATAGCTACGGAAACGTTCTAGACTAAATTCCTGGTGTAAGGCATCATTTTGTCTAAGTCTAGCATTAACGGTTAACTGTTCCAATCCTTTTTTTTTCCTGTGCCAAATTATTGTTTCCTCATCCACGAAGGATATCCCAGCAGCTGACTTGCCGCTCCCCGTGGCACCCGAGGAGAGCAAGGGCCACATTCTTCGCATGCTGCCGGCGGGTCGGCTACGGCTCAGTCGCTTTGCTGTGGGAGACACCGTGGAGTACTGGTCAGCGACCTCCAAGTGTCTTGCATAAAACATGCCGCGGCTGAAGCTAGAAGTTACTGCCCACCACCTAAGGAATACATAGGACTATTGAGTCCTAAGATGTCCGAAAGATTCCGAAAGTATATCAACTTGCTTGTTTTTGCTTGATTTAGAGGCTTCTTGATGCTTCAAGTCTGATGCTTCAAGGGGGGATTCATCTTGAGAGCTGCCGAGGTCCTGGGTCCAAGCCAAGGTGAATCGGACAGCTGCCTCCCATCATTCTGCAGGGCTAGGGGTTGGAGAGATGGGATATCTACACACGAGCTTACACTATACATGTAAATTAACAGTAACACATGTTCTCCGCATTTTTTTAGGGAAAATTTGCCAAGCAAGTCTGAGACCATCCCCTTTCAGATCATGTACTGTATGGATATGCCATGATATGTCCACAACTTGGGTACTGTAGTAAACTGCATTGATCTCTTCCAAGAAAAACTGATGAATGCACAGGTGATGAGATTATCCTGGGCCAAACGTACCTGCGACCTTGACATCAAGCGAGGAGTGAGGGTGGGGGAAAGTGACCATTCGAACTGGAAAAGGGGTCGATATGGGTCGATTTCTTTGAAGTCGAAAGTATCTTCCATAGCTGTGGAGGACAAGGGGGCTACCGGAGTTACGAGAAATGGAGCACATTGGACGTTGGGTGCGGGTTTTGCGGGTTTTACCTGCATCATACGCAGAAGTTGGACAAACTGATGGAAAGTCACGCTAGAGAGATGTTGTCAGCAGTATTTCAGTGTAATTGTTTTTGCCCTCCGGTTTACCCTGGCAATTGCGAAATCCACGATATTGGCATTTGAATGGGAAAATCATCGACAATTGGCGGATTTTCCATTGCCATGTTGATTATCAGAGGGTATTCATTCTGACGGTCTTCCCCCATATCAGAGATAGGATTCCCATCTCTTATTTGTCAGGAGCTCCCTTAGCCAATGTGAGAAAGGCTACCGACCCATGGGGCAGGGCATAAGCGCTGAGGATGCTGGATGAAACGGTCATTTCAATGGGGTACAGCATCGTCGCCCATCGAATTTCAGGGGATCCTATTTTCAGAATGAGTTTTCAGGTGTGGCATTGTGGCGCTAACAAAATCTAACAAACACTCGCACCGTGCAGGATCGCGCAGATGTTTTAATCTGTTGCCACCTCCAAGGAACTCGCATCTCTTTGGAACAGGCCTTTTGGCTCTGATAGGATCGGAAACAGCCCAGCCGCTGGGAGCCCCAACATGGCCTTGAAAGATGGCCTGGTGAAGCTGAAGGCCTTCGCGGCAGCGCCATGGTTTCCAGTGCTGGTGGGCCTGCTGTCAGGTGCCAACCTCTTCTTACTGGTGATGTCGGCACCCTTAGTGATCCTCTACTGCTCTGCTGTGCTGGCAAATCCCAATAGACTCTTGGAGGTCATTGGCAATATATATATATATACATACATATAATATATGTGTGTGTATGTAAGTATGTTTGTATAATTAGGTACACACACACACATATATATATATGTATATTTAAGTTTATACATGTATTATCTATATGTACGGGATTATAAACATGTTTTGTGTGCTTGGCAATGGGTTTGGATCTCGGGAGAACAAGTACATGCAGCCGAAAAACTACCTTGGAAGAGACCGTTGGATTGAGTCCATGTTCATTGTTGTCGGAAAATCCTCACTCCGTTTCGCAGAGCCTTAGGATGGCTCTACACTGCAGTGGCCAACGCGGTCGGCACAGTGCTGGGATGCTTAGTTTTGATCATCCTCATGGAAGAGAGGGGAATGGACTTCATCAAGGAATCCTTCCCAGCCACTTGGATGCTGACAGAATCGGAGGATATTCACGTCGCTTCGCGACGGCAACCGCCCGCACCGCATCGTTGGGCTCACACAGCAGGGGCATGATTCAGGGGCGGAGCGGAAAGTGGAGCGGAGGAGTTGAGGCGCGAAGAGCGTTGTTGAGTGATGGGTTACCAAGTCATGAGGGATCCCCAGTCGTCACCATGGGCGTTTTCAATACTAAGTCCTGGTCTAATGGAAGATTTGGGGCGAATATCGCCCCATGACGTTGGACACCTGCAATTTTATCGCAGAAAATATCCCCATTCCCACAAATTTCCACAAATGTTATATGTTCGAGTATTTGCCAGCATTTTACAGCACTTGTCCAAGACCTTTTGAGCCAGACCTAGCCATGGAAACTCCTCATGGCCAGGCCTTCTTCAGTGGCCTGAAAGAGGATAGCTTTTCCAAGGACGACCAGCGGTGGGTCGAACGACCCAACAAAGATATGATTACTAAGGTTGGTATAGATATGAAACCTTCCAACCAATGGATAGTTTGGATACGAAGATGGTTTGAACCAATCTGAGTACAGAAAAGAAAGCCCGGTGTTCACTAAGGGAATCACACTATAGAACTTATAGAACCTATAGTTTGCTGGTAATGGGTTACTATAGTATGAACATTTTGGGTTCTATAGTATTACCCCAGTTCACTGATACTATCCTACCAATGGCTTCATGAAAATCTATGGGATGTCCAAAAGTTGATGGTACCCATAGAAGTAAGCCATTGATCTAGCTTTCCAACGACAAACCTGATTTCATAGAAACCCAAACAACAAAACGGACATAGAGTATAGAGGCGATACTGTTTTTTTTTTGCCTGGTGTGGATCCTGGGACGGCAGGTTTGCGAACTTTCCGTCCGTGAGCGGCCAGAGCAAAAAAAAGAACTGAACCTGAGGTTGTGTGGTGCTGCCTTGCACCAAGCAATAAATTTGAAAGCTTTATAAGTATCATATTTGCAAGATGTAGGCTTTTGTTGTCTGGACGCTCCACACTGGCAAAGATGTCGGCCAACCAAAATAGATAGAGAAAGACAGACCGATAGATAGAGAGATATATCTATATATTTAAAGATCATATATGTACATATCGAGTGAACGGTCCACACTGTTAATGATGTCAGCCATTGTTCTCTTCTACTGCCATTGTTCTCTTCGATTGCCGTCGCTCCGCGACAAGAACCCCTGTGCGGCCGCCACAGTTTGAACGATGTTGTTCTCACACCTTCGCGACCGCTCGTAACTGCCAATGATGTCGGCCATTGAGACCAAAAACATCCGAAAGTACTGATTGTCGGAAAAAAACGCGAAGAATTTGATAGCCATGTATAGCGGACCAACGCAGTTCAAAAAATAACGAAAAACATGAAAAAAACGGCGAAATTGCTGTTATTTACAATGTTTTTGTGCGGTGAGAAGCAGAAACCACTGCAAATACCATGGTTTTTGAGGGTCAGGTGGCCAAAAACACTGTAATTTACAGTGTTTTTTTAACCAACGTCAAAAAACACTGGTATTTACGATGTTTTCAGTCACACCGTAACATAAAACAGCGTAATTTACGAGGTTTTTGGAAGTTTTGAAGCTAGCCGTCATGCAGAAAACAGAAAAACACTGTAAAAACCAGTGTTTCTGCTATCACAAAAGGACGAAAATCAGTCCGAAAACGGGTCCAAAAACTCAAAAATCCGCCTCCGGGCCAGGCCACCTGCGGAACCGCAAAAAAAGATGTTGCAAACCAAAAAATTGAGGTCAAAAAGTTGAAAAACACGGGGGTTTTTCACTTTTCGCTTGCCGATTTTGGACGGGCGCGTTCACGAACAGGTGTCTTCCGTACTGTTTTTTACAGTGTTTTTTGAAGGCGAGCGTCACGACCTATCAAAAACAGGAGGTTTTGGCCAAAAAAGCCCCCCCCCCCCCCAAGGTAAACCTGTAACCTTTTACGAGTGCCATCCGGACGATCACGCCCCAGCACCTTCGGTGCGGGCAGATTTGTGTAGAGAACGGCATCATAAGTTACAGTAGCAAAATCCGCCCGCACCGAAGGTGCTGGGGCGTGATCTTCCGGATGGCACTCGTAAAAAGGTTACAGGTTTACCTGGGGGGGGGGGCATTTTTCGTCCAAAACCTCCTGTTTTTGATAGGTCGTGACGCTCGCCTTCAAAAAACACTGTAAAAAACAGTACGGAAGACACCTGTTCGTGAACGCGCCCGTCCAAAATCGGCAAGCGAAAAGTGAAAAAAACCCGTGTTTTTCAACTTTTTGACCTCAACTTTTTGGTTTGCAACATCTTTTTTTGCGGTTCCGCAGGTGGCCAGGCCCGGAGGCGGATTTTTGAGTTTTTGGACCCGTTTTCGGACTGATTTTCGTCGTTTTGTGATAGCAGAAACACTGGTTTTTACAGTGTTTTTCTGTTTTCTGCATGCTTGATGGCTAGCTTCAAAACTTCCAAAAACCTCGTAAATTACGCTGTTTTATGTTACGGTGTGAATGAAAACATCGTAAATACCAGTGTTTTTTGACGTTGGTAAAAAAAACACTGTAAATTACAGTGTTTTTGGCCACCTGACCCTCAAAAACCATGGTATTTGCAGTGGTTTCTGCTTCTCACCGCGCAAAAACACTGTAAATAACAGCAATTTCGCCGTTTTTTCATGTTTTTCGTTATTTTTTGAACTGTGTTGGTCCGCTATACATGGCTATCAAATTCTTCGCGTTTTTTTTTTTCCGACAATCGGTACTTTCGGATGATTTTGGTCTCAATGGCCGACATCATTGGCAGTTACGAGCGGCTGCCCAACGATGCGGTGCGGGCGGTTGCCGTCGCGAAGCGACGTGAATATAGCATCACACACATATGTATATATATATATATATATATAAAGTATTCTGAGTATTCTGTTTGCTGCATTTGAATATGTTTGCCATTCATGATCGGAGAGGTCTGACGGAACCAAGGCCACCTTCACAAGCAAATGGTGGTCGTGGACTGAAGGAATGATGCAATCCTACGGCTCGTTGGCGGCCGTACCGGTGTCTGCCACTGGGATCTTTGTTCGGATTGTTGCGGTGATGAATATGATAGCACAACATAGCACAACCACCACCATCACCCCTCCACAGCAAAGAAATCTGAAAATTCAAGAAAACCATCAAGACCTCTATTCCATTTGGTTGCTGTGGTGATGGCCTGGCATTCTTTTCTGACTTTGGGGATCTTTGCAGTCGTGGCTTTTTATGGGTTTCCTATGATGACTTGCTGGTACACGGCTCATGTGGGTCAGGCCCAAAATTGCCGTGGTGAAAAGTTGGATCATAGACCTGATGGGTGGATAGGGATCTATAATCGCCAACATTGCATGACCGCAACACATATAGCATTTTTTGACCATGACATATGGCGTGTGGTGTCGGGTTTTAAGGCCATGCCCATCATCCTTCACCCGCTGATTTTCTTTGGAAAGCTGTCAAAGATGAGCGACTTCGCCATTCTCCTGGCAATTTTGGTAGGCCGAATCATCAAGTACAGCAGCTGGGCAGAAACAGCTGCATGACATTCGTTTTGTAGGGAGTAAATTTCAATGAATTTCTCAGGCTGGTTACATCATAGATTGGAAATTATCTGGCCCAAATTTTTGATAGCTACCAATTACATCCAATTACCATCAACAAGTCAACAAGTCAACAAGTATAATAAGATGACAGTTTTTGATGTTTTCAGGTCCAGTTTCTGGGCTTCCCTTCCCCACGAGGCATCATGGCCCAGATGGCGCTAACAGCGCCCCATGCGCTTCGATTCTTCGGAGCCTCGCAGGAAGTGATCCAAGCGGTGAAAAAAACCAAAGCCACGTGACATCGAACACCGGCAACCGCGCAAAAAGGGTGTCCGGACATGGGGCGTATATCTCTAGTCGATATCTAATATATGATATATAATAAAAATATATATATATATATATCACGCACACACACACATATATATATATATAATTACACACGCACACACACACACGTATATATATATATATGGATATATATATATATATATATATATGGATGAGATTTTGGAGTGCTGCATCATGTTTTCAGACAGAGTCATGTGCAGCTATTGGCCAAGGCTAAGGTTACCAGAAAGGTTAGAGGTGCACCACTTGCAGCAGCGGCAAAAGCGTTGCTGCCAGCGCTGTGAGTCCCAGATGGCGGGCTTGATGGAGTCCTGTTGGCCTTGGTTCAAAATTTGGGTACCAAACATCAACAAGCTAGTGAGATTGGTTGGTAACAAAAAATGGCTCTGGCACCGAACCGTGCAAGTTTCAAACTTTCAAAGCCAAGTCTTTCATTTTCTATTGACCGCTGAAGGTAGGAATTTTGAACCATCTTCACATCCGAGTTTTCGACTTCTCCGCCGCAGAGTTGGAAAAGGTCTGCAGGTGCACGGTGCAGAATCACTAGACTGGGCCAGTAGCCTGCAGAAAAACCATGACAGTTGCCCTGCAGATCCTTGCCAAGTCTACCCTGCTTACAGCAAAAGTGAACGCCGCACATCATTGGCCACTAATTAATTAGAAATCAAATATGTTATTCTTCCAGATTCTTCCCCATCTAAAACATTTGGCTCACTGACTCAAACATCCATGATTTCGATCCTGCTTGGCATTGGACACGTTGACCGTGTAGGTCCGTGAACGAGGCCCCCCGAGGCTCTGTGGCGTTGATTGTGCTGGTGTAAATGCTGCTGAATCTGAAGGGTAGGCACAAAGATTATAATATATTGTAGTAATTTGTAGTATAGATTCTACTACATAGATTCATGCACATGCAAATACATTGATAATCATATAATATAATGAAATGAATGGGTAACTTTGAGCGCTGGATGCTGCGGAGTGCTGCAAAATTCTTCTCCCCTAGCCACTGGTTCTGACTGGCCAGGAAATGATTGCTGGTTCCAATAACTGTTGCTGGAGATGGCGATGGAAAGAGAGAGAGAGAGAGAGAGGGGGAAAAAACTAAAACTGCTGTGATGATGCGTGAACAGTGAAAGGCAATTTGTAGATGTTTGTCATGAGCAATGGTGCTAAATAATGGCGATTTGTAATATTGATAAAACATGACAAAACATTACATATTTATTGTTTTTTATTGTCATTATATATTACGACTGTTCTCATTAGGTTCTGGAAAGTGCTTACCATTACAGTATTTTAATCAACAAACTGCCACGACCCGGAACTTAGAGCTTCACCAGTCACCAGTCCTCCAGGCAAAGTGATGCCGCAGCTCCGCCTGCAGCCGGCATTCAGCCCCAGGCAAGGTGCTGCTGGGCCGGTAGTGAAACTGGATCCAACAGAAGTCAGACTGGAGAGGACATCACTCCGCTGCCCTGGCTCTGGCGTTGATGTCCGGTATAGATTAGACATGGCTAGACAACTCGGCACGACTCGAATGGCATAGTTTGTGCAAGGGATTGTTTGGGCGTTGTACCCGTGTTTGGTTGGCCTACGCTTGCAATCGGTCGGACATGGTAGACGCAGCTCGTGACAACAATCTCATTTCAATTACGTGATTTTAAGGATCCTTATGATATATTTGTGATGGCGCAGGATGGTTGACAAGTTTTCGGGATCCTTCGTTTCCTTGGTCCGGCACTGCTATGGCTGGTGTAGGGGCAGGCAACCATGCAGGAACTCAGCAATGGTGAGCCCCGAGCGTCACTCAGAGGATTCGTTCTCTGAGGATTCCCTGAGCAGTGATGGCACAGACCTATCGGAGGATCTGCACGACCTGCCTCAAAGCGAGAGGCAGGGGGTCATGATTCATCAATACTCACATGCGCTTTATCAACCCCCCAAAGATTGACCTTTATTGAAGCATCTTTTGGCCTTTCTTGGGGAAGCGCATGTCCTGCAAAGCTGCTGGCTCTATAGCTTCACATCATCACATCCTCCAAAAGCTCCAAAAGACAAGGCAGATAAGGTCAATTGATGTCAATGGGAAATCCTGCAATTTGAATCAATTTCACGAATTTCGTTGATTTCTGCCCTGTACATCCATAATTTACATGGCCCCCTACGGTTTGGCATCCCGATGCACGCTGCCAGACACCTGAACAGCGCTTCTGCGTCAGCTGGCCCTGTGGATGACGTCAGTTTCCAGCAGGATGGAAGGCCAAAGTACATAGAGGCAGGGGATGGCAGGGGTCCAAAACAATGACATGAGACAAACTTCGGAGACGTTCGAATCCTTTTAGAAGATCTATGATCTAGAATCTGCTATGATCTACTCAGATCCATGGTGATTAAGAATATGAATACGCTGGCTGTAGGAAGCCGGGTCCCTTGGCAGATCTCTGGGTTTCTGGCTTGTTTGTGATGAGACATGGCAGTATGCGCAGGATGATGGAGGCCTCCCGATGGACAGCTTGAATGAAGGCCAAAAGCCAGAGGAGAGGCCAGAGGAAGAAACCATTCTTGGATACGATGTTGAAATGGGGAAGCTGGGAATTGCATGGAATATATATTTTTGGGATCCTTTTGATTCGGTTTTTCCAAGTTGCATTTTTTTTTGCTTCCTATGCTTCCCGCTAGCAAAATAGGCATCCGACATCATCCGACATTCAGCTCTGAAGTCAGAGATACCATCGACTTCCATAGGAAATCTTTAGGTGTGCGTGAGTGCAGGCTGTCAAGCCTCCTTGCGCGCTGAGGACGGAAATCCAAAGAAGATTTCGATCCTTATTTTGATGGGCTTTCAGACGCGCACCTTCTCTTCCTTTCAGCTTTATTTTGATAGATTATTTCGGATTGTGCAGAGCTGACCATGCATTTTGTTAGCGCAACATGTTCGAAGATTGACTCTTAGGGCTTTTGCTATTCCTACAAGATGGATCCTTCTGGATTGATTTTGTGTCCTTTGGGTCCCTCAAGTTGTAGCACCAGAACACTTTGTTTCCTACCTCCGGTGTCCAACGCCCTTACCAAGAGCCAAGCCACACCTCTTTGGCTCAGCCAAAAAGTCCATACCAGCAGCCAGTAGTCATAGTCATACCATATTATATATATATTATATATATATATAGATGATTGGATGACTGGATGGATAGATAGATGCATGGATGGATGTATAGATAGATGGACGGACGGATCGATAGATGGGTGGATGGGTGGATGGGTGGATGGATGGATGGTGGATAGATAGATGGGTAGATAATTAGGTACATAGGTAGATGGATAGATAGGTAGATAGATAATTAGATAGATAGATGTGTGTGATCGTTTGTTTGTATTTCTTTGTGAAGGGTCCATGCTGCGATCTCTCCCCAGCCCTCAGCGATTCGTCCTTCTCGTTGCCTTGGGAGGAATGTTCGCTTTCGGAGATGGAGCCCCTGCTGGACATTTCCAAAGGCCGCCAGGCCTCACCTGCGACAGTGGCATCCTGGCTGAGTGACGAACAGGCGCAGGTCCGACCCGAAGAAAATTTGATGCAACGGGTTGAGATGCTGATGCAGCCGGATGCAGCCGGATGCAGCCGGATGCAGCCAGCGAAGTTTTGCCTTGGTGAAAAATGGAAATTTTCAAAGGGTCGCTTAACAAGTTTTGGAGCCTCAGGTCCCGCACCCACACAACCAGCTTTGTTTCTAGCAAATCCCTTCCTGTTTGCAAATTGCTCAAGGTGCCCCGCCTTTGTCCCTTCCACGACACAGAGCTTGCCTAATACACACTTGCTGAGAACTGTCGTTGCGAATTTTGTTGTGGAATACATCTGACGTGCAAAACACCAACAACAACTAACACGATGAGATGACTTATATAAATATATATAAATATATATATATACTGTATATAATCACAGTAGACGTTGACCGTATAAAACAACAGTGATAAAATATATGTCCCCCCCAGCTGCGACTTATATGCGCCCAGGGGCGGGACTATACATATTATATAATGCAGGCACGTTTTCACAGGAACATTGCAGCGTCTTCTTTGGCCGCTGACTGCAATGTTCCCCAGCGGCCCCCTGCAGTAATAAGTTTTACATCTATTTAGATGGCACACACACACACACCCTGCCGCAGCAGGGTGGGTGAAATGGACATGAAGATGAAATGACCATGAACATGAGATGACACCTTACCAAACCGGGACACGAGACGGGGAACGCAAAAGAAAGGAAAAAAGGAGGAAACACCAACGCCACACACCTCGCCCAAAACGGGCGAACCTGGAAGGGCAAGGGAAAAGAAAAAGCAAACGGACGGCGGGCCAAAAACCGACCAGAGGAGGGGGGGCGGACGGAAGCGTCTGACACAACCTACAAGGCGAGAGCCAAACTTACGTCGGCACGCGAAGGACCCCAACCTGACCGAACACGGAAGCACGCATGAGATAGGGGACCAATGGGGGACTAGTTTAATGCAAAATGATGCATCCAACAGCTAGTGTATCGTGATAAGGCTCAAAGGCCCTCGGTAGCCGAGTCAAACCCCATAGACGGCTGACGTGTTCAACCCTTGAATTAATGCACAACCGTGCCGTACCAGATCAACCAAAAAGAAAGTGACCACACCTGGAAGGTATGTACCTGCCTGTAACATCCTCCATGTTGCAAATTGCGACAAAAGCTGAGCAGTCTCTCGGGCATCACTGGAAAAAGGAGGTTGTCGCGGCTGACGTCTACCGTCCCCTGGAGTTCAAGAAAAGGGTGAGTCCCTAGCACGGCGGGCAGCTGTTCAACATCCTAACGATCGACAGAGACCATGAAAAAAGGCCGTCTGTTTCACTTTCCTTAAACGAATTACCAGGTTGAAAAATGTAAATTCAGAGATCAAGTCGGAGGATCAAAGTTCCTACCTAGAAAGGTATTCCCCGAAGGGTTCATGCCACCTTGACGAATCCAGCATGAGTCACACACTTGCTCAGAACTGTCGTTGCGAATTTTGTTGTGGATTACATCTGACGTGCAAAACACATCAAAACACCAACGACAACTAACACGATGAGATGACCTATTTAAAAAATTCTATATTCACAGTAGACGTTGACCGTATAAAACAGCAGCGACAAAATATATGTTCCCCCTCATTTGCGACTTATAGGCGCCCAGGGTGGGACTATACATACATACATATATATATATATTATATATATATTATATATTTTATATATATATATATATTCACATATATATATATATTATTATTATTATTATTATTATTTATTCATATATACTAGGTTGGGATGAGTTAGGCCTCTGCGGACAAACCAGAAAATTGAATTTCCTAACTCATGTGAAAATTGTTTTTGGATTTTGGCTCGAAAAAATGTATGTAAGTCCTAACTCAGGAGGGGTTTTAGTGCATTAAAAAAAGCATGAAAACCAGTATTAAATTTTGTATGTTTTGAGCAGTGTCCCTCTGTGAGATAGGAGTTGCCAGGGTAACTCCTAACTCAAGTGGCTATCGCAGCACTGGTGCGTCCTGAGAATAGCTGAAAATGAGATACTGTATGAGTTAGGAAATAGATGAGTAAAAATTGGTTGTTGAGTCCCGTCTCATGTAGTTCTCTGAGGCCTTTTGAGCACGCGACATGTCACATGAGCTGGGATTTAGATTTGGGTTGAATTCATGGTAATCCCATCTCGTGTGTGTGTGTGTGTATACAGTGCATACTCATGAACCATTTGGTTCAACTTTACGCGGCCACAGCGCCGGCTTTGCGATCTGTGCTGCCAGCCTGTTTATGCCGAGTGAAAGAAACAAGGGTTTCAACCTGTGCCATCACATCTCTGCTGGAACCATTAAAAAAATATAACTTGAGCCCCGGCAGCACAAGAGTTAGGAGCCCGCCCCAGGGAGAACCTAACTGTCTGGAACAGCTAAATCCTAACTCACCAGGACCTAGTATATATATATATAATGCAGGCACGTTTTCACAGGAACATTGCAGCGTCTTCGTTGGCCGCTGACTGCAATGTTCCCCAGCGGCCCCCTGCAGTAATAAGAAGTTTTTACATCTATTCAGATGGTACACGCACACAAAAACACAAACAAAAAAAGAAAATGATGAAAAACGCGCATAAACGCATCTATGTTTCAAAAGTGCAGGTGGCTATCTTCCGTGGAGTCGTTTTCTTCGCAGTGTGCTCTGCAGTATTATTCCTTGGAGCTCTCAGCTGCCAGCACATCACCCACAGCGAGCCGACGTGCGACATGTCGACTGGAGTTCTTGGTCTTCATGCTCCATGGCTATGTAAAATGCGGATCCGTGGTGATGTTTTGGAGATTGCTAAGGTTATTTCAATACTTGTTTGCGGGCCATAGCTCAGTTAGGAAAAATATCCAGCCAAAGTGTTTCAACATCGCTATTTCTTAATCGAGCATGGGAACCACTTTGTGACATTAGCATACATTAGCAGCATACTCATATGAGCTCCAAGCAGCACCTAGCAATGAAGAATAGGTTTAGGGAATGCACTAGATCCAGATCCAGAATTATGCCATATATATATATATATATATATATATAGTATAGTCTTAAAAACCCTCTGTACGGGTCTTCATTTGATACCTTCTTTGGCCAATTTTTTGTTTTTTTTTGCAGGAAAGTCTTAGATGTTTCATATGATGCAAGTTTTGTCGTGGGTGGCCAAGTGAAGACATGCACTGATTTGGTGATCGCCTGGGGATCCCCTGGGGTGAACTTGGCCCTGAATTGGGCAGAGGCAGAGTTCTGTTCAGAAGGCCTATTTTGATCTCAATAATCCACCAGGCAAGGAATATGTTTTTTTTTTTTGTTTTGTGTTGTTAGTTCTTTTTCCCCGAGAGCATCTGAGCGCAGAGTTCTTCTAATAGTGGGGGTCTGTGAAACATCTTCTCATCTTCACATCTTCTCATCTTCACATCTTCTCATCTTCACATATCTTCCCATCTTCTCATCTTCACATCCTCACATCTTCACATGTGTGCATCTTCACATCTTCCCATCTTCACATCCTCACATTCTCTCTTGCTCTCTTGCCCTCTTGCTCCCTCCTTCTTTTCTATTTCTCTCTTGACGGCGCGGGGCAGTGCCAACGAGACGCCACGAAATGCAACCTTTTCGCGCGAAATGATGTTCGATCGCCAAAAATTGAAATAACATTGCGTTTTCCGGGTTCCGGTCGCAACGCTTTCGCACGAAATGAGGTTCGATCGCCAAAAATTGAAGTAAAATTGCGATTTGTAAGTGTCCGGCGCAACCCTTTCGCACGAAATGAGGTTCGATCACCAAAAACTGAAGTAAAATTGCGATTTGCAAAGTGTGGATCCGGATCCGGCGCAACCCTTTCGCACGAAATGAGGTTCGATCGCCGAAAAACTGAGGTAAAATTGCGATTTGCAACCCTTTCGCACGAAATGAGGTTGGATCGCCAAAAACTGCGGTAAAATTGCGATTTGCAAAGCGTACGGCAAACCCTTTCGTACGAAATGAGGTTCGATCGCCAAAAATTGAGGTAAAATTGCGATGTCATGGGTTCGGTCTCTGTGTGTGTGTGAAAGTGTTTGTGTGTAAAAGCTTCTGTGTGCGAAAGCTTCTGTCTGTAAAAGCTTCTGTGTGTGAAAGCTTCTGTGTGTAAAAGCCTCTGTGTGTCAAAGTGTGTGTGTGTGTAAAAGTGTCTCTGTGTAAAAGCTTCTGTGTAAAAGTGTCTGTGTGTAAAAGCTTCTGTGTGTAAAAGCTTCTGTATAAAAGCGTCTGTGTGTAAAAGCTTCTGTGTAAAAGCGTCTGTGTGTCAAAGCCTCTGTGTGTGAAAGTGTGTGTGTGTGTGTAAAAAAAACCGGTGTGTAAAAGCATCTGTGTGCAAAAGCGGCTGTGTGTAAAAGCGTTTGTGTGTAAAAGTCTCTGTGTGTAAAAGTTTCTGTGTGTGAAAGTGTTTGTGTGTAAACGCCTCTGTGTGTAAAAGCGTCCGTGTGTAAAAGCGTCCCTGTGTAAAAGCGTCTGTGTGTAAAAGTCCCTGTGTGTAAAAGTATTTGTTTGTAAAAGGTTCTGTGTGTGAAAAACTATACGAAATTTACGATGCAAACTATGGTCTTGTCTTGTGTTTGTGATATATTGTCTTGAAACTATTCTTCTCGTCTGCCTAAAATACATCTTTAATATATTGTCTTGTAATATGGTGTCTCCATACTAACAACAGAAGACTCTGCTCCTCTACGCTCTCGGGCCATCCGTCGTCTAGTTGGTTTGTTTAGTGTTGCGTAGGGGGAGTGAGGCCACCAGGAAAACCTATAGAGAAATGCAAAGAAACCTCGCATTAATGATTCGATGTAGCTTATGAGTTTTCATTTGCAAGAGTGAGATGTTATGGGGGTAGCCGGGTAGTCCATCAACAATGCAAGAGTTTGTTGAATCATGTTGAATCAATCAACAGGAGGGTCCAGATTGGGAAGAGTGGACAGCAGCAGGGAAGTTATGGAAGAGCAGCAGCACAAGGAAAATGATAGACATATTCTGTGGAATTTAGTGGAATTCAGATTTCCACGGTGGAATTTATATAGTGGGTTTTAGATTTCTATATGTTTTTTAGTTGTAGATATTGCAGTTTGCATTTTGCAAAGAACCTATCAAATGAAGAGGGTAACAAAGGGTTTGTATGATACACGTATCCTTTTCCGATTTGTTGGCTGATGAATAGACAGAAGGACACCCCTACACTTACCACAACCAATATATAGGTAAATCACGTTATGATTTGCTGGTGGTGCCCCACCGGCCCAAATCGATAATCTTCCCGAGAAGGAGGTTAATCCACACAGCATTGGAGTGAAATCCTGGTGAGGCTCATCCACTTGCGAGGGCCAGCGCATGCGTGTACGAAAGCTGCCACGAAGCTGCCATGCTCCAGCCATGGTGCAACGTCGGAACTGCCTGCCACACGTGGAGAGGTCAGACCATGGACTCCATGGCCTGGGCTTAATTTCTGGCACCGACAAAGTGCGGGTGGAGATAAAAGGCTTTGAGAGATGGGCCGTGGAAGTTGAAGTGGCGGAGCGAGTTGACTATTTGGATTCCGATGGTGAGATGTACCGAGGGTAAATTTAGTGACCAGATGATACCTGATGATACCAGATGCACATAACAGGAATGCGGTTAACTGATGTTATATAATTGCCTGCAATTGCAGCTCATTAACGCAACAACCTGGTCAGGCCGGTGCAAATGTAAGGCCGTCGGAGCCTTGGAGCACTGGAGTCTCGAGCATCGATGGTGTGAAGCGATATGAAACTTGAATGTTTAAGTGGATGAAAGTGGCATCTGGAAAAATATAGGCTTGACTTGGTGAAGGCTCCTGTCTCACAGGTGTTTCTGACGGTGTTTTGCATATCAGTGAGCTTCTTTATCCCTTGAAAAATCATTCAGACTAATTCACGATCATTCGGGGAACGTCCTTCTCAAAATTCTTACCTTTGCACCTTGGTGATCCTTGGTGACCCTTGGTGATCCTTGGTGCAGTGGGAGGCCCATGGAAGGAAGCTTTGCAGATGCGTTGCAGAGGGTTTCGTCCAATGGTCGGGCACCAGAACGTGGTCAGGGGCCCTGGGATTCGCACTCAGCCAAGACCAGCACAGCGGTAAACAGAAGAATGATCCGCTAAAAATTGAATATATTGTACTTGTGCACATTTTTTTTCTGTCTACATGTATACATGCATGCGGTCATGCGGTTATTGTATATTGTATTATATATATATATAATACATTTAGGCAAGGATACAATATATGCATACTGCGAAAGTGTGTTTCTTGATCAACGCTTGATGCTGGTTTGAGCTGCTTCAGGCACACAGCCGGATCCTCCAAGGCCTGGGGCTGACACTGAGGGGTCTCTTCCCTGTAGCCTGTAGCCTGCTGCAACTGCTCGGGAATGCTCGGGGCTCTTGCTGGTGTTGATTCCTTCCTCCGTAGCCCTTGCAGTTGGAGCAGAACCTCTTGGATTGCTGGTACACAGGGTGGACAGATGCACACTTACATATTAATATATATATATATAATATGGGCTTGGTAGGCATCAACAAAAAAAGTTTGAGAATGATGTGTCTAACATCCTGGTAGGTTTTCCAGATCCCGAACGTCATATTCCAGACCCAAGTATCGGGGGAGGGAAGCCAAGCAACAAGCCTTGAGTCACAATCCCGCAGGCAGAGTCGAAGCCGCTCCCGTCATAAGGAGAAGGCAGAGGCAGGGAATGGGCAGAATCGGTTTGATGGTTGCAGACGCAGATATTGTTTTGCAAAAAACTGGATTATACCGGCCGGCATGCCCCAATCCCAAAGTACCATCATCATCCATCATCACTTTTTCCGTTCATATAGCTATGTATAAAGTGGTACATGTTTGACAAATCCATATTTGGTGGACTAAAATTCTAATTAGAGGGGATGCTACGCCGACCATGGGGATTCAACATGATCCAACGTATTTTGCCTAGTGGCTTCAATTTTCTTCCCCCTCCAATAGGGTGACCCCCAATCGACCAGGAATTGGTGTTTTTTGATGTTTTTTGTGCAAGTTGGGGACCCAAATCCAGAGTTTGATGGTTTTTCAGGAGGGAAGCCGTGCTTGTATTTAGGGGTCTTGTTTGGGAAATTCAGCTATGCGGACTTCCCCTGTCATAGGAGCATTTCCTCAGAGGAATACCGCATAACACCATCAAGTAAACTTTATTAGCCCGCTCGATGCACAACATTTTGGGGGGGTACACGCAACTATCAGGCCCGCTGTATCATTATATTCCTGGTAGACTATCCCGGTATCCTCTTTCTATTGATAGTAAGGTAATGAAGCCCAAAGCCGAGCTATGAACATGTCTGGTAACATTGGGTAAATGGGTAGGATGGCTTAAGGCTTTGGGTTTGCCACACGAAGACATAAATCAGCAGCTGTTGGTCTACTATCCCAGTTCCTGTAACTCACTATTCACCAGTCAGAAATTAAACCCGCAACTTGGAGATCTTTTTTTTCCCCCTGCGCGACGTGGGGTTCCCAGAGGACGTGAGCAGAGCTTCACAGCCTGAGACTGCGGAAGTCGCAGCTGACGGGACAGCAGCGACCGCAGCCTCAGGGCATTGCTCGGCTCACAGTTGGGTGAAAGTTGACCAAGTCATTTTGGATGTGCCATTTGCATGAAAGTTTGTAAATGGTTGATATATGTTGATAAGCCATGAGTATCCATAAGTGGAGTTTATGATGGTTTATGCTTTTACGTTGCCATTCCATCGTAGTCTGCTCTGTTCATTTTGGGATGCGATCAGTAGGATAATAGGGCTTGTGCCCATACTTACCTAGGTTAAGGTGCAACGGCCTGGGTCAATTAACGATGCAGCACACCACAGATTTTGATGCTGGTTGGTATGGATCCTCTTTTCTGGAACCCCTTGGCGACCCCATACCCACATTCTCCTTAAACAACTTGGTCAGCCGTGCTTAGAATTTGATGGTCTGAGTGCGACCTTGCTAAAGTCAAGCTTATTGGTTCTCATATACATGTAGGCAAATAGATGCAATGTTTGTTTCCTTTGGGGGGTTGTGTGAGATAGCAGATATCCACTGGTTGTGCGGCTGAAGTGTGGAGTCTGATCTCAGGCCATGTGCATGGGGAGGATCCAAGCGCACCTGCACCTGACAGGCGGATGCAGGGATGATGCTGTGCAGCCATTTGTGTAGCAGCTGTACTGCCTTGATGTGATATATGAATATGCCCGTAAAATCACACATAGAAAAATATATTATGTAGTCATATACGGGTTATGATCAAATATGTATAGGTATGTATTTGCAAACATGTGCAGACAAATCCAGACCAAGTCAAAAATTGTGAAGATGGCATGGCATATCATGGCATGCGTCATTGAAAGCAAGCAAATCTGTGGGTTCTGCGGTCATAAAAAAAAATCACGGCCGTCGCAGGAAGGAGCAGATGGAAGCTGCCGCAGATGTACATGAAGCGAACAGGCTCCAAGATCCTTTGAAGCATGGGTGATAAGTAGGTTGAGGACGTTTTTAATGTTTTTATGTACAGTATGTACATCTATACAAATCAACCATCATCATGATTATTTATTTTCGCTCTTTTGCGAATCCATGTGCGCATTGGACATACATATGTATACATATATATATATATACGCAGAGAGAGAGAGAGAGAGAGAGAGAGAGTGAGTCTCTCACTCGAGTCTGGCACGTGCACGGCTTGCACATATGAAGCCATAAGTGCGCGAATGCAGACATGTGATTCACATACATGGATGATTATTGGATGTATGTGGGACTTTTTGGTGGCACGTGGAAAATGAGCACTTCACCAGTTCTGCTTCTACACGCACCACACGTGTATGAGCTTACATGTCACATCATGTGGCGCCTTGTTTGGGACGATTTCACGGGCAGTTTGTACCGAACACATAGACATCTTCAGGGCCTTTACGACTAGTGATATCATGTGAACAGGACCGGCTTGATCTCAGGGAGAAGCTGGAGTATACGAGTTATAATCGAATATGTATAGGTATGTATTCGCAAACATGTACAGACAAATCCAGGCCAAGTCAAAAATTGTGAAGATGGCATGGCATATCATGGCATGCGTCATTGAAAGCAAACAAATCTGTGGGTTCTGCGGTCATAAAAAAAATCACGGCCGTCGCAGGGAGGAGCAGATGGAAGCTGCCGCAGATGTACATGAAGCGAACAGGCTTCAAGATCCTTTGAAGCATGGCTGATAAGTAGGTTGAGGACGTTTTCAATGTTTTTATGTACAGTATGTACATCTATACAAATCAACCATCATCATGATTATTTATTTTCGCTCTTTTGCGAATCCATGTGCGCATTGGACATACATATGTATACATATATATATATATATATACGCAGAGAGAGAGAGAGAGAGAGAGAGAGAGAGTGAGTCTCTCACTCGAGTCTGGCACGTGCACGGCTTGCACATATGAAGCCATAAGTGCGCGAATGCAGACATGTGATTCACATACATGGATGATTATTGGATGTATGTGGGACTTTTTGGTGGCACGTGGAAAATGAGCACTTCACCAGATCTGCTTCTACACGCACCACGCGTGGATGAGCTTACATGTCACATCATGTGGCGCCTTGTTTGGGACGATTTCACGGGCAGTTTGTACCGAACACATAGACATCTTCAGGGCCTTTACGACTAGTGATATCATGTGAACAGGACCGGCTTGATCCCAGGGAGAAGCTGGAGTATACGAGTTATAATCGAATATGTATAGGTATGTATTCGCAAACATGTACAGACAAATCCAGGCCAAGTCAAAAATTGTGAAGATGGCATGGCATATCATGGCATGCGTCATTGAAAGCAAACAAATCTGTGGGTTCTGCGGTCATAAAAAAAATCACGGCCGTCGCAGGGAGGAGCAGATGGAAGCTGCCGCAGATGTACATGAAGCGAACAGGCTTCAAGATCCTTTGAAGCATGGGTGATAAGTAGGTTGAGGACGTTTTTAATGTTTTTATGTACAGTATGTACATCTATACAAATCAACCATCATCATTGCCATGATTATTTATTTTCGCTCTTTTGCGAATCCATGTGGGCATTGGTATATACATATGTATATATATATACAGAGAGAGAGGGAGAGAGAGAGAGAGAGAGTCTCTCACTCGAGTCTTGCACGTGCACGGCTTGCACATATGAAGCCATAAGTGCGCGAATGCAGACATGTGATTCACATACATGGATGATTATTGGATGTATGTGGGACTTTTTGGTGGCACGTGGAAAATGAGCACTTCACCAGTTCTGCTTCTACACGCACCACGCGTGGATGAGCTTACATGTCACATCATGTGGCGCCTTGTTTGGGACGATTTCACGGGCAGTTTGTACCGAACACATAGACATCTTCAGGGCCTTTACGACTAGTGATATCATGTGAACAGGACCGGCTTGATCTCAGGGAGAAGCTGGAGGAAACCATTTTCACCGTCAGACCCGGGTTCTAATGTGTTCTGATCCTATAACCTTTTCCCATCATTGCCCCTATAAGCCGATTTTATGCCAAACACGCTGCTTGCTTGCCACCCTATAGCTTTATCTCCAACGCAACCAGTGGACCTTTTGGGTCGATAAGCTGAGGAAAATCAGCTCCAAAGAAGCAGCGCAAGTGGCTTGGCCGCAGGGGGTGCTCCCAACAAGCCATCGCCAGGTTCGACAATGTTTGACTGGCTGCCAGTAAACAGTAAACAACTGGTTGTCCTAGATTATAACTATTATAATTATGATTTATTATGTGATGCACATGGGTTGCTATTTCGAATGAATCTTTTTGGCAGAGGAGAATCACTTTTCAGCTGTTACGCGGTATTTGTTAATTTGCTCTTGCAGATAAATGTGTTTGAGAAGGCTCACTGAGAGCAACCCAGTCTCCACCTGGAACAGTGCCCAGGAGATGTGCGGGACATGGACATGCCCCTTGAGAATGTGGCTTGTCGAACAGCTGCTTGTTGCATCTTGTTGCAGAACGTTAGAGGAGGGTCTTTGATTTCGACCAGGGGCCCGACTGTTTAGCCTGGAGAAAAATAGAACCAGTGTGGTCCAGTTACTTGACGTTCAGGTTTTGAAAAATCATTCCAGTTGCATTCCTCTTCATGGAGGCATGGATGACATGGATGGGCCCACCATCGATCTCGGAGTTTTTGTTCTGAAACCACTGAGGTACGTGACGTGCGTGATTTCGACCCCCCTGACTTGACCTGATCGGAGGTCTGACCACTGATTCCATTGGAACTCATTGTGTCAGGTGCGTTAGGTGTGGTATGAAGAAATCGCGGGGTGGTGAAATGTCCCAAACACCTAGTCGACTAGCCATTCGGGAATCCTAACACCAATAAGATTCTCTATGAGAAACATCCTACAACCACCCATGGTGATGTTTGAAAATCCATGATGTAAGCAGCTCATTCCCCAAATGGGAGATTTTGTTGCCGATTTCGAGCCGTGCCGCGAAGACTTCGAGCCAACGCGTCTGAAGGAGGGAGAAAAGATGCCAATGTTTTCGCCATTTCTGTGATCTTTATATATTTTTATGAGGATTCAATCCCTGTATTTTATCAATGATGCTCACATAAATGCGTGCCTTTATTTATATGCATATTCAATGTCTATAGTCTATAAATGTTGAACATTTGAATTTGACCCAATTACGCGTATATATGGATAGTCTCAGGCCCCCAACAATCAAGACAATCAGACACGGGGAAAACCGCCTGCAGAGCTGAGGCCCATTTTGGTGCTGTTTTGAGATCCACCGCCATGACCCCAGTGGCTGTTGCTATCAATTTGTTTCAGTTGCTACGACGGAGTTCACCTAGATTCCTAGAAGCATAGGAAGCGGGGTTAAACAGCTTTATCCAGAAGTTGGGATATTCCCCATACTTTAAGCGATTTTAATGTGGAACAGCTGATGAACAACTATTGGATTTTGAGGGGCCATGTGTTCAGACATACCTAAATGGTGTGGGAGATCTCGTGATGTTGAAACTTTCAATAAGGATGGCCGACAGGTTTCATGTGGTTAGGTAACTTTCCAAGAGAGAGAGAGAGAGAGAGAGAGAGGGAGGGGGGGAGAGAGAGAGAGAGAGAGGGAGGGAGAGAGAGAGAGAGAGAGAGAGAGGGGGAGAGAGAGGGGGGGAGAGAGAAAGAGGGGGATATTATATATTATATATAGATATTTATTTATTTGTAATTGTATATATATATACGTGAATATAGAAATAAACATTATTATGCATAAATGTAAGGGGCTATTTTACCGTTTTTTTTACTTTCTGTTTCCCTGCTTCTTTGCTTCTCTGCCTTTCTGCTTTTCTGCTTCTTCCGCTCTCTGCTTTTCCATTTCTGCTTTTTGTTTTTCTGCTTTTGTGCTTTTGCGTCTATGTTCCTTCGCTTCTGCCTTTCTGCTTTTCTGCTTTTCGTTTTTTCTGCTTTTGCTTTTCTGTTCTTTTACTTCTTCTGCTTCTGCTGTGCTGCTTGCATGTATATAATTGTATATATATATATTGGGTAGTGGTACGATGGATGCATACGTACATATACAATCATATACATACATACCTACCTGCCTCCTTACATACCTACATACATCATACATACATACCGACCTTCATACTGACATACATACCTACACACTGACATACATACATACATACATACATACATACATACATACATACATACATACATACATACATACATACATACATACATACATACATACATACATACATACATACATACATACATACATACATACCTATCTACATACCTAGATACCTACATACAGATATCGATATACATACGGACATACAGACAGACAGAGGCACGGACACGAATACAGACATTCGAACACACATGCATACATACGGATTTGCTAGATCAACAACATGAATCAATACACACATCATTATCTATAAATTATCTATATACATGTATATCAGGGTGGCGAACTGGTGAACAAAGTTTGCATCCTCCTGGTGCTGCTTCCTGTCAGGCTGCAACGGCGAGCAGAACTTTGGAGACGTATGGTCTGGAAACCGGGAAGGCGCCGGTTCTCTTTTCTTGGGGGACGACTGTTGTGGGTCATTATTGATTAGATTATTGATGTTATAATATGTTCATATGATTCATACTACGCACGGTATCAACAGTAATTACATGTACTGTACTTACATGTAATTACCTAATTGTCCATATTTTGGATAGATTGTAACGACCTCACGTCGTGACGCCACTGCAATGCTGGTTACCTGGTTATATAGTAGGCGTAGCTATCCTTTACTTCAGGTTAGTGCTCATGTTAATAGATCATCATATTTCCATGTCATGATGTTCCTATCTCATTATATCCCCAATACCCTCTGGTAAACTAACATAGCAATGGAAAATCACAATTTTTAATGGGGAAACTTACTATTTCTATGGCCATTTTCAATAGCCATGTTAGTTTACCAGAGGGTATCTCCCCAAAATCTCAGGATTGACATCTGGTTTTTGATGTTCTCCGATGTTCTCCATCTTCACTGAATGGCAGCGCCTGGTGGAAATTGCCGGACCTCGGCACGGCCATGCAGTGCTGTGCAGCAGGAGCTGGAAGTGGGGCCAAGTACTTCCAGAAATTAGAAATTGTTACGCGAAGAAATGATGATAGATTGATAGGTTATGATTATTTTTTTTGATATATATATATAAATGTAAATTATTGGATTTTGGGCTACCCAATTTTTTGACAACTGTTGTGAAAGAAGGTGACAAAGACACGTAGAGATGGTGGACTTGAAGGTTGGAGAACTTCTGAAGGTGCGCTGGTGACAAGAACCCTACTTGCATGGTTTGGCATGGAACGAATCATGCATAGTCATACATGTCTTGACTTGGAGTTTTTTTGTTTTCCACTCTCTCAAACCAGTCACATTTCAGAATGTAATGCTGCACCCTACCAGAAAGATTCACCCCACCGAAGCCTTTGGCTCTCAACAATGGCAACTACAGCTGCATCGCACAGCAAGCCGTTTGCACTTTCAGGAATGGCAAGGATTCTACCCGCACCATGACACCGCGCTTTGGGCATTTGTTAGGGGATTAGACCGTTGAGTAGCGTGATGTTGCATATCACAACTTAATATCATCGGAGTTTAACCCACCAAGAACCACTAATCATGGCGTGTTAACCATCTATTCTTGGGGCGTTACCTTGGGGGGTTGGTTGAATATCACAACTTGTTCCAGCCATGTCGGAAATCGAAATCATGACAGAGCTTAAAGTCACAGCGTTGCTTGGCGAATGTGCAAAGTGGCTGTTGCTAAGTATAGAAACGAGGCAGTTTGAAAGCCATTCAATATAGTTGAAACATGGTGAAACCAAGTTGCTTGAATCAACTCTTATAGACACTAATGGAAGTGTTAAATCATGATGGCAGAAGAATGTGAAGGAGGTGATTTACCCATTAGGAATTGCTGGGGTATTTACCTATAACCCTCCCGTAATCAAGCAGGGCCATGGAAAAGCCACCATGTCTAGATGATTTTACCATTAAGACCTCCATTTGCAGGGGATTTCCCAGCTTTTGTCCCATCTTTGACCGGCCTCAGGAAAAAGCCCGCATCCTTTTATGTCCGAGCAGCGGCCACATTTCTACGCGGCACTCGAAGCAAGGCCATTATTTTAGTAGTGGTCAGGCATGGCGCCTTCCCTGTTGCCCTCGGTTTAACACTTCAAAAGGGTATGTATACACATGAACAATCATATACT
The DNA here is from genome assembly GCA_947184155.2 of Cladocopium goreaui. NCBI lineage: Eukaryota > Dinophyceae > Suessiales > Symbiodiniaceae > Cladocopium > Cladocopium goreaui. Next base: position 151,012 of record CAMXCT020006697.1, read on the forward strand.
GTATATGTGGGGAAATCTATTCCTGAAAGTTGGTTAATAAGCTGCACGTTTTGGGCTGGCGTATTTCACAACCGCACAAACCAAGTTTTATCGCATTGATCTAAGCAACAACTAAACATTAAACACTATTTCGCACCTTCATATCTAGCGTAATCTAGCGTATGTATATATATATATAATTATATATATATATATGTGTGTGTGTGTGTGCGTGTATAATACGCATTTGCGTGTAACCAAGTATATCAGGGCCTTAGACGTGCCAAAGCTTTTTATTTCTAAGTTTTCACTCTCATGGGGATGCCCTGCAGGAGGCCGTGAACGAGTTGAGGGTCTCCGCTTTGGGCGGTGCGTTGGATGTGGCCGTGCAGGTGGCAACCCGCATGGAGCGGGATGGGATCGGCGTCTCGGCGGAGCCCAAACAGGGTCCTGAGATGGGGAACCCATGGGGAACCCCAAGCTATCAAATGTTATCTGGTCATTGACAAACCATGGCTACTGGAAAATATGCTTAGTAAAAAGCATCGATGGACCAACATTTGATAACATTTGAGTCATCATCCAAGTTGTGATTTTGACACATTTTGAATGTGGAAAACAAATGGGGAGAAGAGGTAAGCATGGGTACGCCAGGTTTGGTCGTGTCCTCATGTCCACCAAAGTTGGTGGTTGCTATGCTTGTCATGGTGAGCCGTGTAGAGTCAACAGCAATGAGCGCCAACATCGGATGGTTGGTAGTAGAGAACAGTTATATTTTATATTTAGTGGACAGTTGTGAGTATTATGAGTTATGATACAATATGATATATTGATATGTATAATGTTGTGACCCCAAATGACGCTGGATTCTGCTGGTGGGCTCTGAGGCAAGATCACTGCCATCCGGACCGACTACATTGAGCCACTGGGCGTATCGATCTTTGTCCAGATTGCCCTCTAGTAATCAAAGATAGCAATGGGCACTTGCCAATTTATAGATGGTTTTCCGATTGAAATGCAGATTTATAGGGGATTATTTGCCGGAGGGTAGTACGACTGCACAATAAGGACCCCCACAAAATGGCCAGTAAGGATTTCATCCAGAAATGGTTATTTCTGCCATGGGAACGTCATAATGAAGTTATTTGCCCGGATATGTGTGTTGCACGTGACAAAGCATGACCAGAATCTACTTGAACCATTTGGGATGTTCATCCAACATCATGTAACTATTATTATCCATTTCTTGGTGGTCTTCAGTTTTGACCCACGCGTCACACGTTGAGGGTTCCAGCACAGTTTAGCACACTGGTTTCATGATGTTCCATAAATTGTCGAGTAAAAGCTGTAAAACCACCCACGGGAAACCATGACCACACGAATCTCAGCATGCACAGTTTCCCTTGGTTCTATATACACCGCAGGTAAGAGGAGCTCGGGATTTATCTGGCCTTGTCCGGCAATAGGGTAATTGCATGTAATTACCCCAATTTCCCATGCTTTAATTTATCATCCTTTTCCCCATTAAGAGAACCATCGATTGGGGATACAGTTGGTCAAGTTTTAGTATGTTGTAGTTACATCATCCCCCCGACATATTCCATATGAATCATCACAAAGTAGTTGTTTAAATCCCATTTTCAAAGATGGGACACATCAGAAAAAAATGCCTCCACTCTTGGCTCAGGATGTCGAATGGCACCTGCCCACAACTTTCCTTCCACCTACTGCGGGTACCACCTGTGGCAACGCTGAGGGAGGTCAGGGTTTCGGTTGGGGTATTGTATAAGCACGGGCCAAGAATGGGGTACCAATGGGCCCAGTAAATTAGTAATCGCATGCAGCACCCTCCTAACACCACAGGAGTTCCTGTTGAAACAAAGAATTTGGACGGAACTTTGATCGAGAATTAGTTTCTTTTGGCGCATTTTGTCGTGGACGCAGTCGTTGTCCAGTCAAGACGATGGCGGCTGAAGTGCGGTGGCATGAGCCATTGCACTGTCTGATCCAGCCTTTTCTTTTTTGTGGGAGGTTGAGGTGAAGAAGGAGTTCTTGGACGAGTTTATCAAAGCTGTGCGCTTAGTCAGTGCTTTAGTGGACTGCATGATGATCCCTAGACTTAGGCAAATGTCGAACCTAAGATGATTTTATATGATTTTTATGCGTCCGATATATTCTGGAGGAAGTTAGCTTGGGTCTAATAACTAGTCGCGCTATGTGGTGCTTCTCTGTTGCATTCTTTTGCCTCAAATGGGGGCACACATAGACAGTCAGCGAGGTCATGACGGCCGTAGCCACAGGCAGGTCCAACTGCAGTGGCGGTAGTGAACTATTGAACCTTACAGGGCAGCTTGAGCGAAAAAAACTCCCATCCATTGATGCAGTATATTTCATTCTGTTTGAAATCTGTTTGAGATTGCATAGATGGCGGCAATACAAGGATGGCACATGATGGCACACCAGCACAGCGTTTTTGAGCACCGGTCTTGCAGGTGCGCGTGAACAAGGAGGTTGCTTGCGCTACGACCTGCTCCGTGCTTCGGTCGCAGATCTTGATCTTGTCCGGTGGCCATGACGTGCCATGCTAAGGTGAGGAAGGAAATGAATGCAAATTCATGACCTATGAGGTGTGGAATGGTGTGGATCACTCACTTGTGAGGGGCTGCGACACTTCCCTGCAACATAGGTAGACGCATTTGGGAGAACTGGGATCCTTTTCTGATGCAAGTTCATTTTCTATCATTTTCTTATGTTTTCGATTGTTTTTGACTTGATCAATGGCCATTTCAGGAACCTAAATTGGAGGTACCTACCATATATAAGGCTTATGTAAGGCCTATGTAAGGGGATATACCCCCAAAATATGGCCTTATATGGTACAGTACCTCCATTTTAGGATCCTGGAATTCCCATTGACTTGAGGGTAGATTGGTTGTGTCGTGTCTAGCCATGTTTCACGCCAGTTTTTCACCGGATCGAAAAGCTCTTGGGCAGGTTTTCGCCTCCAGAACGGCTACAGCTCGTCATGCTGAAGCACCATACGCATCCAGCTCAGTGGGCTGGCCATGGGAGACCTTTGGATGATTTTGGATCTTTTTTTCCTTATTTTTTTCTCCACATTCCTGGCTGATATATAGAGTTATATAGATAATATAGATGTTGGATTCGGATATATAAGTTGTGATATGTTTCGATTTTTGGTCAATTTTGTCCTGCAATTTCTATTGCGTTGAAGACCATTTTGGAATATTTTGGATGATCTCCCGTGCTGAAGATGGACCAAGTGAAGTCTCCGTGGTCGATGATCGCATTCCAGGCCAAAGCCTTCGACGACTTTGTCAGCTCCAAGAGTCCTCTGGTGGCTGGGACGAGTTGGTCGTTAAATTATATGATAGATTATAATATATCATATAATATAATATAGATACAAACGATATATAGACATACCACACATATTAATATATACAAGGCACATCGATTCTATATGTCACTATCTGTCTGTCTGTCTGTCTGTCTATCTATGGACATTTGCACGCGCAAGCATACGCGCACACGTACACACACGCGCACACGTACACACACGCACACACACAATCATATATATATATACATACACACATGTGTGTGTGTGTGAGATATGTGTCGCTCTGTCTCCCTCTCTCTCTCTATAGTCTATCTATCTATCCATCCATCTATCTATCTATCTATCTATCTGTCTGTCTATCTATCTAATCTAATCTAATCTAATCCAATCTAATCTAATCTAATCCAATCCAATCCAATCTAATCTAATCTAATCTAATCTATGTAACTATCTACCTATCTACCTATCTACCTATCTACCTATCTACCTATCTATCTATCTATCTATCTATCTATCTATCTATATCTATCTATGTATAACGCACCGATTTACACAATAGGTAATTATCGTCTCAAACACCAGATATGTCAAGTTCAATTTCACCAGCTGATCCACATCTCCAGGTGTCCACAAAGGCAACCGAAATGGACGTGGTCAATTTCCAGAAAGCGAGCCCTGCCCCGGGCGTGCAAGCCTCAGTTGGCAGGCTGTGGGAACAGCTCAAGGTTCAAGACAAAAGGCTTCACATTTCGGGGGATGGCAAGGTGGCTCTATATTCATTTTCAATGTATAAACAAATGTGTGGGTATGTATGATGGTTCTGGGGACTCAGTGTTGCAATGGTTTGGTTGATGTTTAAAAAACAAGATGCAGCCCATGAACCCGAATGCAGTCACGTGGAACACTTTTGTGAAACAAGTTAATTGAACATTCTTGTGCATGTTTCCCCTGTTACCGTACCAGTGCACTGTAGACTGTGGAATGTGGAAGAGGGTGGAGTGCAAAGTGTGGAGTGTAAAGTGTGGAGTGTAGAGTGTGGTGCGTGGAGTGTAGAGTGTGGAGATGTGGAGATGTGTGGAGTGTAAAGTGTGGAGTGTGGAGTGTAAAGTGTAGAGTGTAAAGTGTAGTGTGTAAAGTGTGGACTGTGGAGTGTAGAGTGTGGAGTGTGGAGTGTAAAGTGTAAAGTGCAAAGTGTTGAGTGTGAAGTGTGGAGTGTGGAGTGTAGAGTGTGGAGTGTAGAGGGTTGAGTGTAAAGTTTAAGGTGTGGAGAGTAAAGCGTAAAGTATGGAGTGTAAAGTGTAAAGTGTGGAGTGTAGAGTGTGGAGTGTAAAGTGTAAAATGTGGAGTGTAGAGTGTGGAGTGTAAAGTGTAGAGTGTAGAGGGTTGAGTGTAAAGTGTGGAGTGTAAAGTGTGGAGTGTAAAGTGTAAAGTGTGAAGTGGGGAGTGTAAAGTGTGGAGTGTGGAGTGTCAAGTGTGGAGTGTAAAGTGTAGAGTGTGGAGTGTGGAGTGTAAAGTGTGGAGTGCAATGTGTAGAGTGTGGAGTGTAGAGTGTAAAGTGTGGAGTGTGGAGTGTAGAGTGCGGAGCGTGGAGTGTAGAGTGTGAAGTGTAAAGTGTTAAGTGCAAATTGTGGAGTCTACAGTGTGAAGTGGGGAATGTCGTGTGTAGAGTGTGGAGTGTAGAGGGTGGAGTGTAAAGTGTAAAATGTGGAGTGTAGAGTACAAAGTGTGGAGTGTAAAGTGTGGAGTGTAGAGTGTAAAGTGTAAAGTGTGGAGTGTAAAGTTTAAAGTGTGGCGTGTGGAGTGTAAATTGTGGAGTGTGGAGTGTAGAGTGTGGAGTGTGAAGTGTAAAGTGTAAAGTGTGGAGTGTAATTTTTGAGTGTGGAGTGTAAAGTGTGAAGTGTGAAGTGTGGAGTGTAGAGTGTGGAGTGTGGAGTGTAAAGTGTGGAGTGTAAAGTGTAGAGTGTGGAGTGTGGAGTGTAAAGTATAAAGTGTGGAGTGTAGAGTGTAAAGTGCAAATTGTAAATTGTAAAGTGTGGAGTGTAAAGTGTAAAGTGTGGAGTGCGGAGTGTAAAGTGTAAAGTGTGTATGATGGAGTGTAAAGTGTGAAGTGTGGAGTTTAAAGTGTAAAGTGCGGAGTGTAAAGTGCAAATTGTAAATTGTAAAGCGCAGGGTGTGAAGTGTGGAGTGTAGAGTGTGGAGTGTAAAGTGTAGAGTGTAAAGTGTAGAGTGTGAAGTGTGGAATGTAAACTGTGGAGTGTAAAGTGTGGAGTGTAGAGGGTGGAGTGTAGAGTACGTAACGCGACACGTCTGAAGTGCTGCGCCTGCATGCGCCTGCCACGTAAATTGATGATGGAGGTCTGCAAAGTCTTGCGCCTGCCACGAAAACTGCCACTCACCTTCTGAAATCGACGCGAAAGTATTGCGCCTGCCACACAAAACGATTTTCGGCACGTTTGCAGACACATGAGAATGTCACGAAGCGCCACGCCTGCGAAGTAAAAGGACATCACAACCAGCTTTCAAGGACAGGTTTGGCAGCTTCCCCTATAGACACGGCGATGGCAGAAAAAACCAGAGAATCGAGACGAGACATGTTGGAGCCTCAAAACGAGCATTTCGTGCGAGACTTCCTCCAATTTTCACACTTTGTAGCTTCAAAATCAACGTTTTCCCACGGGTTTTCTCATGAACGTGATAATTTGTTACCTCAAAATCAATTTTCGTGCGAGGCTACCGTAAATTTTCAGCACATCTCACAAAATGCCACGCCCGCCATGCAATTTGCACCTTGTCGCCACTTGACGCAGCCCTGACAATGCGATTTGCAAAAGCACGCAACACGACACGTCTAGAGTGCTGCGCCTGCCATACGAAATCACGATGGAGGTCGCCAAAGTGCTACGCCTGCCACTAAAACTGCAACTCATCTTCTTGAAACGACGCACCTACCACACCAAACAATTTTCAACACATTATGAAACATGTTGGTCTGTCACGAAGTGCCACGCCTGCCACGCGAAACGAGGCTACGTGGCATTGGAAACCTCCATAAAGTGATCACTTTTTGCAGAACTCGCCATAGGGACGGCCATACGGGCCTCAGACGACCGCCCGCGAACGGTTGCGGTTGTAAACGCAACGTCGAGCGAACACACCTTCAACCAGAGTGAAACGGGAACCCTTGCTACACATTCGGGAGAAACAAGTGTTTTGGGCCAATTTTTGTCCGTTTGTTCTATGCTCATATTGCATATTGTTCGGACAAATTCTATAGAGACCTGACCGCAACCACTCTGTAAATGATGGTCAGTTGGGAAAACAACCGCAAAATTTGTTGAGAGACAGGAGGTCTTGTAGGGCGGTTCTTACTGCGGAGCTTGGCATCTGGAAGACAAACGCGCGACAACATATTATATATTGGCACGCGCAAGTGGCTTCTTTGCCAAGCAATTCGCCCCAATTGGGCATACCGACTGGCTACCACTTAGACAATTTTACTATAGAATTTTAGAAGGTATAGTAAAACGTTGACTTTTTGTGAAAAGAACAGTTGCAAAATGCGTGTCATTTTTCTCGTTACTATAGACCAAAAAATCAAAAAATAAATTACTTTACTTCGTGTGATCCCCACCATGACATTTATACATTTTCTTACTGGCAAATCTTCTGGCATTCTATCTGACATATCTTCTGACATTCTATTTGGCATTCTATCTGGCATATCTTCTGGCATATGATTTTGCATATCTTCTGGCATATCTTCTGGCATTCTATCTGGCAAATCTTCTGGCATTCTATCTGGCATATCTTCTGGCATATATTCTGACATATCTTCTGGCATTCTATCTGACATATCTTCTGGCATATCTTCTGACATATCTATCTGGCATATCTTCTGGCATATTTTCTGGCATTCTATCTGGTAAATCTTCTGGCATATCTTCTGACATTCTTTCTGACATTCTTTCTAACTTTCTTCTGCACATTCTTTGTCCCATATCTTCCTACATGAGGTCGGCAGGGAACACTTGGCGTGGATACTCGCGGTTGAGGTCCGGCAGGGAACACTGGGCGTGGATGGTCGTGGTTGAGGTCCGGCAGGGAACACTGGGCGGGGATACCCGCGGTTGAGGCCCGGCAGGGAACACTGGCGGTGATGGTCGTGGTTGAGGTCCGGCAGGGAACACTGGGCGTGGATGGTCGTGGTTGAGGTCGTGGTTGAGGTCCGGCAGGGAACACTGGGCGTGGATGGTCGTGGTTGAGGTCCGACAGAGAACACTGTGGATCGCGGGTCGCAGTTGGACGAGGAGGACGACGAGGAGGACGACGAGGAGGACGACGAGGAGGACGACGAGGAGAAGAGGAGAGGAGGAGCAGCCAACTGACATAAAATCTAACAACCCTCACCTGGCAGGTGGGGAAAAACTGAGGGAAAATTGCAAAACCATGAAAAAACAACTGTTAGAACGGATAGTTTTTAAATTGGAGAACGGTTTATAATATTGGGTTGGCCGCACTACTTGTGCCTTATGCAGTGCTTTCCAAGGGCAGCCCGCTCATCGTGATGCTGGAAGTACATATACAGGAGAGTTGCACCGAGGAGTACTTGGAAGCCGCCCGGAAGTGATACATGCACCGATTTCTTTTAAAATTTGTTTGCGGATTTATATAACCAACAAACTTGAGATACGAACGGATATATGAGCATAGAACTATTAAAGTTACTTGGCGGTGCCAATTACTTCTGGATTCTTAGCCATACATACTTAGGAAGATGATCCTCAAACACCCACCAGTCTGTAGTGCATTTTCTCCTATCAACCCTGCCATAGACATGGCAATTTTCCCGGCAACTCAGGTCATGGGTGCGAACTGTGAGGGTTCCAGAAGTGAAGTGGGCTGCTTGCGTTTTGATATGATGCGTGCTGTGGCCAATGCTGACACTTTCGTTTCCTACGAGGCCCAAAAATGGTGAAAGGAGATGGATTGATCGTGTTGTTTGTCAAATAATGTCAACTGTTATGGGTTCATATTGGCTTAATCAGATCAATTCTCAACGATCATGTCAGATGATGTCGCTGATGCCCATTTGATTTCCAGCTCGTTGAGCCTGTCGCATTTCTTGGCGCTTGCCAGGTTTTTGAATCACCCGCCGCCATGGACGTGCACAAGGACATGCCGTATGTAAAGGCATGGGGAGCATTTCAGTATGGTGATGCTTGGCAGATCAGAGCACATAGCGCAGAACATTTCTCGCATCGAAGTATCCCCCCAAAAAGGCATTTGTTTTCAAATTGTATGGGTCCAGTCGGCAGCCCACATCGTGTTTTGTCCAGAACATGTGTAATCACATTCTGTACGCCAAACATTGTGGGTTATTTGTGGTCATTTTTGTTCCCATAAACATGCCATAAAATGAGTGTAGAGTTCACATGTTGGGACATGACAACCCCACATGATATTTTGTTTATAGTAGTTTTGCACACCCGCATATATATACTGTACATATATATTTATATATATGTGTGTGTAAATGTATATTAAATGCAAATGTATATGTAATGTCATGTGGTGTCATGTAATGTCATGTCATGTCATGTCAGTATGTATGTAGGTATGTATGTAGGTATATATGTATGTATGCATGTATGTATGTATGCATGTATGTATGTATATATGTATTTATGTATTTATGTATGTATGTATGTACGGTAATGTATGGTAATGTATGCTAATGTATGGTAATGTATGGTAATGTATGCCAATGTATGGTAATGAACGGTAATGTATGGTAATGTATGTATGGCAATGTATGTATGGTAATGTGTGTAATGTAATGTCTGCAATGTAATGTTTGCAATGTATGTATGTAATGTATGTATGTATGTAATGTAATTTTGTATGCAATGTATGTAATGTTATGTAATGTAACGTAATGTAATGCAATGTAATGTAATGTAATGCAACGCAATGCAATGTAATGTAATGTAATGCAATGAAACGGTATGTATGCAATGGTATGGTATCTTATGCTATGAATGTATGAATGCCTGAATGCCTGTCTGTCTGTCTGTCTGTATGCATGCATGCATGCATGTATGTATGTATGTATGTATGTATGTATGTAGAATTATAGTTTAATTGTAAATAAATAAATAAATATATATATATATATATATATACAATTATATTTCTATATGTGCATATATATTGAGTAATGATAATAAACATTAAAACATATTAAAACCATATCCTAAGGACAAGGCAGATATATGCCCATTATATTTCCATGACATTGCTAGTAGGGTATCTCCATAGGTTACAGCTGCACCAAGGACAAGAAACCAGTGATCAGCAAACGCGTGGTGAAGTTCCAGGTATTGGACCTTCAAGCTGCGGAACTTCTTAGCTGAAGCGGGAGGCCCCTGGATCCAGCGGTGTCGGTGTCAGCTACATGGTTGGTCTCCAAATTCAATGGGGATGTTCCTTGAGTAGGGAAAACCTGTCATTGGATGGGAACGTATTTCCCTTAATCAATTCAGCAAGAAATGGAGCACATTTAGTCGTTTTGATGGTTCGCATTGACATGACTGATCCAATTTTGGGGTAGATGACTTTGAGCCGAACCAACCCCCAGTTTTGTCCTAGCTATACGTCATTTGGTTCAATAACTAGCCGCTGGTATGTTGCACAAGCCACGGCTCAGCCTCAGTCATCTCCCAATAGTGTTAATCAGGTGCCCCAACAATGGATTGATGGCTTGGAACATCATTTTCCCCATTCAAATTGCCAATTTATTGGGGGTAAACCATGACTAAACCAACTTTTTTTCGAAACCAGGTTTCAAATGTTTTAAACTGATCCTGCTTGGCACGTGTGCAACATGAACAATAATACACAGATCGGTTGCTTGGTCTGACCTTTCCTTCACCACTTCCCAGAATTTGTCAGGCAGTTGATGGAGTGTGAAGTGAGGATGCGGCAGGCATGTTTCACGACACATATTCGATACATATATACATACATATACGTATGATTCCATATGATTCTATATGATTCTATATGATTATATTATATATGATTATATGTTATTATATGATTAATTTGATTATTATTGATTATAATTGCTCACTTTTCTCCACTGTGCATCCGACTTGGACTCACGTGCGACGACTTGAAACCCGATTTTGTGAAACTATCGGCAAGAGCTGGTCCACCTCGAGGCACAGTGGAGATCGCACTTGACGCCACCGGGGTCAAAATGCTAACGACTCATGTCGTGTTCACTGCAACAACTTTGGGCCAGAATTGTGCAATGTTAATCCATATTGTGCCGTACAGGGGCATCAGAACCAAAACCCCATGCAGATCTTATCAGATCTTTTCTGTCCAATCTTTATATTATACGTACCAGTATCAGTATGTAGTATTTTATGTTGTTTTCATATTTTGTCCTTTTCCTTCCCCTTTGTGAACCCATGATAGCAAGAGGATCAATGGGTACCTGTTGTTGTTTTTTGGTGAATCAGACGCCATCAGCAGAAGTCCTGCAGTGACCGGTTTTGAAATAGGGATCTTTATTTCTATGTTTTTGATGGGTTGGCTCTGTGAGGAACAGATGGGTTTCCACACCAAAAGACAGTATGGATGTGCAGCCAAGATCAGCCAAGTCCAAACGACTGCGGATATCCTAGACATGTTACATGACTCAAGGAAAAAAGATGGGTAGACTAACCATGACCGACCATGGCTCAACCACGCCTCGGATGCAGCGGGGTCTGCTACAGGAGCGGCGAGTTGCTGGTCCTCGGTGGAGATGAAGGTGGCACGGGTGACCAGCTCTCCCCACGAAGTGCAGTTCTCAGTGACCGCTGGGGGAGTCCCTGCAGCCAAAAACACTCGCAGAAAAAATTGGAATCAGATGTTTAAGGAGGATTCACGGAAAAGCCTGAGATTGGGAGGATTTGGATGTGGTCATCAACCGACGCAGTTGGTTGAGTTTTTTTCCTTTTGGCATGTGCTTTTGTTGATTTTCTTGCGGTGAATGAGCAAATCACGTAAATCAATATAAAGAAAGGATTTCTAATGATTTCTGGAGGGAAACCACAAATGGGTTTAGATGTCTAGAGAGTCCTAGGTATAATTAGTTATAACATATTATAAATAATAAATAGATGCAGCAAACAAATATCCTCCAAATGCTCCCTACCCATCCACACCCTTTCACCATGGCAACTTGCGTGCTGAGATGATGTTTGGCGCAGCTCCGATGGCAAGACATGGGTCTGCGTCCCAGTGTCCCAGTATCCATTCTCAGTGTTGAAATTGTTGAACACATGGTAATTCCAACTAATTCCAACTAAATCTATTCAGTTTTAGGATTAAACATTAAAATCCGCTTGTTGTATGCTTTTGTATCAATCCTTTCATTGTCTAAACTTTAGTCATTTTTGGTATCAGTCTCTCCAACTTTTCGAATTTCCCTCTTTCTTTCGATGGCCATCTTCGCCAGGTCCGGCAGTCGGCGACTTCGCCATGGGCAGCGCGAAAGTTCTTCGGAGCAAGGGGCCCCGGCAAGGATTGCAGGGAGTCAATGGCTGGTACTTGAAGGATCGACATTGCATAGTAGGGGTAATCGCTGAGGTATAAAGTCACTCAGGGATACTCAGGGAATAAATAACAAATTGATTAGCTATGAGGTATTTGTGCCCAGGACTTCCAGATCCGAACCTTGCAGGTTTGGAGAAGAGAGGTGGCAGGATGAAGCTGTATACCCACAGTTTGCCGATGTTTGCCATTGGTTTTTCATAGCGATGTAAAACCAGGGTGTGGGGGTTGGATCAATAGCCCAATGAGTAAATTGAGGACTGAGCCAGGCCATTAAATATTAGAGCCAAGAAGCACTGCTTGTTTTCGGAGTTACCCACTTTACCATGAATCCGAACTTCCAGGATCACTGTTCTAAGGAATGTTTTTGGGTCTCTGGGGTTTTATCCGTTGGTCAAATACCATTGGGATCTTGATGTGTGTAGAACCCAAGAAGTACTAAAGCCACAATCATGAGAGCTCTTATTTGGTTCTTGATTTCCCTCACAACACTGCATTCGCAACCGCAGCCACGGCACTGATATTGTTGGTGTCAGAGCTCGCTTTCAGGTGTTCAAAGCCACCCCATAAAGTTGGCTACAGCAATTGGATACTGTTTATTCAATGTTATCATATTATTCCAGCTCAAATCTCAATCACTGTCAATCACCCTTGATGATTAGCTTCTCACGATCTTTCAAGCAGTTTGTGTGAGGCCGCGATGGACAATGATGATCGCCGAAGTCTGAGATCCCGTGGGTCACTTTTTGCTTGTCCTTTTATAGCTGAGCGGTGGGGCGCGACATTGCGACGGGGGAATTTGTGAAGCTGTCAAAACATCATGACAGACCGTAATTGGATGTATATAATTGGTTAGTTTATGCTAGTTTATGTTAGTTTATGTTAGTTTATGTTAGTTTAGGTCTAGAATATAGTTATGTTAGTTCGCTGGTTTCTCGCATCTACACCTTTCATATCATTTCATTGGGCACTGGTAGAGACCCAGCATGACCCAGCAACAGATCGCGCCTTTGTGATCTGTCCATGGTCTCAGATGATCTCAGATGGTCTCAGGTACTTCACTGGTGGTTTGTGTGGCCGTGGCACGGGCGGCTTCAATGATCGATCTCCGAGGAATTGAGGGTCGGGACAGGTGGGAAGTACGTATTTCTTTTTGGAACCAGTGGCAAGTCAACGAAGAAACGTAATAGAATGTAATACAGCACTGGTGAACCAGAGCTTAAAACGATGGATTATGGTCTGTTTTTTTTTCATTCTGTTTCTGTTTCTGAGCATCTTCCTGCATGTGCAGCAGTAGCTTCAGTATCGCACACCTGTAAGATCTGCCTGAGTCTACCAACACTCGGCCTGAATTTTGGACGACTTGACTATTTGGCTTCAGGTTGTCAAGAGATGCCCCTGTTGAGTTTTCGACGCCTCATGATTGTCATCTCAGTTTGACTTGCGAAGTTGATGATTGCGGCCCAGCCGTGACGCATTTGTTCAATGGTTTCAAAGCTAGGTACGGTACCGATGACCATCAATGTGATACTCACTACTCCGCGACCTGGCATTTTTTTAATGGGCCATTCAGGTGTTACAAGGCCATATATATGGCCATACAAGGCAATATTTTGGGGGATTCCCTCACATAGGCCTTGGGCTCTATGCTACGCGGGCCTCCAGGATTTGGCTCGCAGCTGGCACGCTGCAGTTTTAGCGGCCCTGGAGTGTCAGTTGAGCCCAGGGCAGATGATGGCAGATGGGTGAAGAGCATATGGAATTTATATGTTTTTTTTAGATATTAGATATATTAGTTTCAGATGGTGTTTTTAGTTTCACTCCAGCGCTCGATGCTTCAAACTGTGACATCGATCTGCTCTTTGAATCAGCGCAGGGACGCTACTCCTTTGGTTTGGTCCGAGTGCTTTGACCTTAGAAACATGGCGCTGCATCAGGAGCACTTTGAGGATCATCCCAGGAACTGGATAGGGAATGATGGGGAGGGGTCCCGGAGGGGTTACATTGCCATGCCATCGTTAGGAACAGGCTCCTGACTGGGGTCATCTGAGTTGGGTCAGAAGGTCACATAAGCTTTTGGGACCGCAAGAAATACACACAGCTTGGACTTGTGGCAGGGGCAGAATCTGAAGTGCTTTTGGCTTGGCCATTTCAGATCAAAATACTTCACCATCTTCACCCCTTTTGGCCATTCTGTCTCAGCTGCCATGTTCCGTGGCTTCTTGGGCCCGGGAAACGCATTAAACTCATCGCCGTCAACGCAGCTGGCACCAATGCCCTCAGGGCCCAATGGCTTGACGTCCTCGCTGCCTGAACAACCAAATTACGAATTTCCACCAGAACCTCAGTTGACATGAGGAGATAGCAGGGGATGTGGCCAATCCAGTAGTCAACGCCATTTCATCCAATTTCAAGAGTGGTACATGAAGGTGGCTGTAACAAACTGTGAGCCCCACTTTCGGAATGGTAAAAAATGGCATGGTTATTATTGGTTATCTATTGCACTTCCCGTGTTGTTTGCACTATCTGGCACGGTTTTGCGAGTTTCTTCTCAAGCATGGTCAGTACATACGATAAACAGCCATAGCTCTTTGCCAGTACAAGTCGCTGCTTACTGTACTACATAGGTCATGCCAGAGTCCCTGGGATAAGTTGGCTTCTTCCATGCAGGTAGCACATGGTGGCACCATCAACTGCAGCATCAAGCATCATCAGACCAAATCTGGGAAAGGCGTTTTGAGTAGATTAATAGGATGTGAATGCACTCGGCTATCGATACGTTTGTGGCAGATGGGGGATATACAAACCGGCTAAAAATGGTCAAATTCCCATTTTTGACGATAGCAGCAACCTTCTGAGGCGGTGGCGAATGGCGACATGAGATCTTTTCTTCGCCGTGAAGTGGAGACAGTGGCAGCCTCCATTCCTCAACAAGCTGCATCTCCACCTGTGCAGCTGATCATTCAGAGCCTCCGGAAGATGTTTAAGGTGTCGCATGGGCAGCTGGGGGCTAGTTGAAATGGATTTGCATCATTGAAGGGCTCCCCTCCATGTTTTACTCAACTCAAAAGTGGCACCTTGGGTACTTGTTTGGGGTCTTGGTCCAGAAGCCAAGCCCACAGCCTGCCCACAGCAAGATACAGCAAGAGCCAAGGAACAGTTCCAGCGTCAGTTCGACTCAGCCAGAACGGGAACAGCTTCCACCGCAGAAGGTACCACAGCATTTGTGGCAACTTTCAAGACACTCGGCGCAGCAATGTTTCAATGCGGCAGATGTTTTTTGTTCTGCGTTTTGTTTGTGAGTTACTGTACTGCAATTATTGATAGTTATTATTTATTATTAGTTATTGTAATTCACCCAGATTGTTTGATGTTCATTGTGTGCCTTGCTTCTGTATGAGATTATATGAGGGAGTGCAGTCATGTAGTCAATCGTTTTGCAGTTCGCCCAAGAGTCAGCGCCACCCGGGTTAGGACAAGACCTATCGGATTTCTGGTCATCTCCATTGAACCGAGCATTTCCGCTGCATTTGGTGAAGTTTCTCAATGCTCATGTTTGTTTTTTTAAACTTTTTAAATCTGCTTCTCGAGCAATCTCAAAGTTATTTCTCAATTCATGAGCAACTGACTCTAGGCCCACCTTTTTGCTTGTGTTTTGTCATCCTGATCCTGGCTGCTGTAATTTGCCTGATGCAGATTGGGCCCAATGACGCCAGGTCTGCATACTTGGTATAGCTGGCTTTGCTCTCTGGATTTACCATGCGAACTCGCAGTTTCTTGGCAGCAACATGCAGCAACTACGCCTGCTGATATTTGCGATGAACCTTCGTAAAGTTTTCAGTTTTGATGTTGACGTCTTGCCCTTCGCAGATCCGGTTGCTTTTGGCCCAGTGGCCAGAGCTCTGTCAGCGCAGTTGAGGCACCAGATGCGAATGTTTGAGATGCAACGCAGGATAGACCCTTTGCTGTAAAGCTGATGGCTGCTGGCTGCCGGCTTAAATCATTTTAAACATGGAAAAAACCAACGTTTTTACTCTCCCTGTTAGAAGCAAATATAATAGCACAGTGAGACAGAGAGAGAGGGAGAGTCCAGTTGGTTTGAAGTACTGCCGCCTTCAACTATGCCTCAGTCCCCCCTTTGAAAACACCGAGAAATTCCTCTTCCAGTCCCCCCTGCTGGACTCCAAGGACAATAACCCTTTCCTGAAGATTGTGTCGCAGATTTTAGGGCCCTCAGGGTGGCCAAGGTAGTGGCTGCCACTCCGCTTGACGCTTGCGGACTGTTTTCTGTTTTCATTCACTGATTTGATCAGAATTGTGTTCTTCATGTGTCACGTTTGTGAAGACCAGTCCGCTGGGAGGGATTTGCAGTGGCCTATTGGATGCGTTCCCAGTGCTTTGCCCCTGACCTTGTTTCACCGCACAAAGACTAGCAGCGCACAGCAAACAAAGAGGCAACGCAGCACAGTTTAGCTTGGAGACGGTGATAGCACAGTTTGGCCAATGCACGCTGTACCACCATCTTCTATGTGACCTATCCTTGAAGGCCTGTCAAGTATGTTGACAAACCTTCTGGGGGCTAAAGGAGATTATGACTTTATTATATACTATTAATTACTTATTGTCACTATTATTGTTTTATTGCTAATTGTTAAGATTACATATGATTATTAACACATGATTGCTATCATTATAAGATATAGGTGATAGTGACCAGGCATTTGCAGGTCCTTTTTGGTATCCAATGTGTCCCTAAGACTACACCCAGTGACCCAGTGGTGCATGGGGATTTCATACACAGATGAATGACAGTGGCATTTTGCCGCAGAGTGCATGGAAGATGTCAGAGGCATGTTCAGATGTATCCGTACGCTCTGACATGACAGGTCTGTCTTGCTGACCAACACTGCTTTCGGGCATTAAATCCCCTTGGCCTGTATAAAAAGTTTGGGCATAGAATGATATAGCACCCGTTTGGGTCAAAAGATGTCAAAAGTATCGGTCCCCCAAAATGCATGAATGGAAAACATATGGTTCCATGAGCCCATAACCATTTGTAACCCATGTTTGGGCGACCGAATCCCCTTGGTTTGTTTTGAGATGTTTTGAGTGGTTCCACTTCCATTCCCTGAGGCGTTTGCTTTCTTGCTGGCTATGATGGTTTTGCCTGGGGCTTGATTGACTGCCAACTCCTTTTTGCATTTGTTGGCCACGTTTTCGTCTGCATCAAAATGTCGGCCATGATCATTCGTGTAGGAGAGTCGTGTGATGTGTTTGATCTTTACCTCCAACCCCGAACCATTTTGGGAAAAAACCATGCAAAAGTCCCAATAAGTTCCAAGTAATGAACATCAGATAACATCAGCAGGCTTACAATTTCTTCCCAGAATGTTTGAGGGGTTTAGCCTAGCCCTATAAATAACGAGGCCATAGCCTTCCTAGGCTCACCATGACGTTTGGCTTGGGGATGCCGAAGGAGCAGCAACCTCAGGGCGTAGATCAAGGGAAAGGATCAACGGTGGCTCAGCGAGTCTTTGAATCATAGAACATGGACTAATAGTGACTAATTAATGCAACTACATATATTTATATATAACTGTATAATACATGTTTTTCTTAGATATTAATAATATATATATAAGTATATATTATATATAAGTATATATATTATATGTATAAAGTATAAAACATATATATATATATATATTATCTGATTATCGCTTTTGGCTCCCCGATTTGTGGGGTCGCTGTGCTACTCGCCCCTGACTCTGGGTCAGTCTCACCTGCTGAGATGGCGTTGCAGAAGGGGAGATATGATATTTGATGATAGAGAATATAATTCGGGAGATGTCGGAGATGTCAATGAACAGCACCGCTGCAGATTGGGAGCTGGTTTGCTTCACACGTCACAGAGAAAGCAGCTACAACGTCTTTGAGGCCCCGTGGCAACCATGGAGAGGAAAGGAAAGATCCATCATGATCCATCATATTCTACAGTTTGACACCCAACATGGTAAACATGGGTGTGCACGGTTTCTTATTAGATTTGCTGCATGATTTTCAGCCACAGGCAACAAGGAGTTTGTTCGAATTCTTCCGATCATGCCGCTGCACTGCAGATGTATTTCGATGTATGTCCCTTGTTCGTGTTGTTTCCCCCTCTCGGGGCATAAAACTCATCAACCACACTGATGACAAGGGTTTTGACATGTTTTGACCCATAATACGGCCCATACCCATTTTGAGGGAGGCATCACTGCACTGGAAGGCTGCAGTCTCCAGATCCAGAACATATTCTAATCATGTGATGCCAATCCTTTAAATAGATGCACGCAAATACATACATCACCATATATGAATCATATATCTTCTCTTACTAGACTGTGAAATGATGCATTTGAAAATGAATAGAGTACCTTCAATCCATCATTGAACCCATCTGCTTAGAGGTGCCCCCTCAACGGTCACAATTCCAAGTTCATTGAATGATCCCCCATGTTAAAATACAAAAAAACTATTGGTTGATGGATCCATTATCCTAGAATGGCTTGGGAAAATTTACACACCTAAATTTGGCGAAACAAACATGGTTTTCCCATGGTTTTCCCATGTTATCCCATTCAAAAACAACATAACAAAGGCCTCTAAACCCGCTGGGACTCAGTACCGAGCACCTTGGAGACTTGGCCCCAGAAACCTATTCCTTGTCCACGGTCCGCCCTCGGACATTGTGAAAACCGGAATTTCCGAAAGGCCCGCGTGGGACCACCAACTCTGTGCCTCCAAGGTCAAGTTCTGTGATGTATTTTGATACATCCAGGAGCTTCATTTGTAACTTAAATTTAGGGTACGAGAAATTTCAGGTACGTTTCATGTAAAATATGATCAAATGTTGGATTTATGCTCGATCCCCAAAAATATGCTCGAGGTGCATTCTAAGAACCACTAAGGAAGCCAATCCCACACCCAGAACCTGCCATCCCCTGCACATGCACTCAACACTGTGCACTTCAACTTTGACTGCTCACCCTCAGCTGGGCGCTCAGTTGCATTTTCCACCTTGATCTGCGGTGAGGGTGTTGCCAGGGCACACGGCTAGGCATTGAACAACCTTTTGTACTGCATGAGGATCCTAGTGAAGGATCTTAAGCAAGTAGTGAAAGCATGTGTCCTTCGGCTCACACGAGAACACTTTCCAACATAATCCTCATCCTGCCAGCAGGCAAAACCTAAGATAGCATTTGCAATTGGCCAAGAAATATATACCAGCGCAAAGCATGGCCCAAGTAAACATAATTAAATCCAAAAACTGATACCGACTGGTTGATTGATCCAGAGTAACTCAAGGGGTTAAGAAGGAACTCGGCACCTTCTTGGACTCCAAAATGCTCAATTTCTTCCCTAGGCTGCTGTTGGTACAAAGTTTAAAAACATCAAAATATCCATTGCATATTTGTGGGGATAAAACCTTAAAATTGGAATGTATTGGATCCCAGTCTCGACACGTGGTCATGCATATGGAGTTTGGGTTTCACCCGGAAGAGGTGGAGGCGCCGCATAGCACATAGTCTCGCTAAGGCTTGGTAGCCTTCCTTGGCAGTTATTGGTAACCCCGCAAATTCAAGTTCAAGGTGACACGGAATAGGGACCCCCATCCCAAAAGTAAATTGCATATTTGTTAAGTTTCTGTCAGTCCATAGGCTGCATGAGATAGTTGTTCACCTTCGGCCCCAGGAATCCAGACACCAAAACGATAGAGCTCCCGAAACCAATGGTTTCCACAATCCGCTGCAAATTTCAGGGCATCAAAAAGCTGATGGTCTTCTTCATCCTTAGTAGGATGAATTGGATTCCAAAACAAAATATGCTATGGGACCCCTTTACCATTTCATTGGGTTATTAAAATTTAATTATATATATACTGCCCCGGCTCCAAATTTTCCCGGTCAATCTCATCGCAAAGGTGGGACAACCACTTGTTGACGACAATGCAGTCATGACCCTGTCCTTGAAGGCCAGGAAACTGCTTCAGCCTGGGCCGGTGCGAGTGGATGAGGAAGTACATATGCATGTAGGCCAAACACACACAGATATTATATACATATGGATACCATATATGGGGAAGGATATAAAATTTGATCTATGCAAATCTTGGGAAGCGAGTTGATCTTGAACGTTCTCAGTCTGAATTCGTTGATTTTGCAGGTCTGCTTGTTGTCGTGGCACCAACTGCGAAACTGGCTGTATCCTACTTCTAATCTGGTCCCAATGCTTCTCCCTGGCCAAACCTGTAACTCACCGGCTAGGAGGATCAGTGCACTCCCCACAAATTCTTTTCCAACACCAATTGCCCAAATATGAGCAAGATCACAACGAATGCGGAAAGGATCTTCCCCACCTGGAATTTTGCGGAGGAGGGAAGGTTTGGCTGGTTTTTTTTTCCATGGTGCGGACTGTGGTCGCCCAGCATGCCCCCAGGCTGCTACGGAGCCATTGCGCCCGAGGTGCCACCAGGCCTGGGTTCACGGGCAGTCAACCCACATCACCCAAGCCCATGGAAAGATAGGTATATCACAGGTTATCCATAGTTTTATATATAAACTTCCAAAAATGATGAATTTTGAAACCATGAGTCAGGTTTGTTGCAGTAGTGACATTTCCTTGTGCTGGTTGGCCCAGTAGCCAAACCCATCGCTTTGCGAAGGTATGGCCAGTCTCCCTTCAACCCCAAGTAGATGAAGTAAAACCGCTCACCACGTACCTGATTGGATTTACAACTAGCCCTCAGGAAAAGGTAAGTCATGTGAACCATATTTATTAATTT
The DNA here is from genome assembly GCA_947184155.2 of Cladocopium goreaui. Taxonomy (NCBI): domain Eukaryota; class Dinophyceae; order Suessiales; family Symbiodiniaceae; genus Cladocopium; species Cladocopium goreaui. The sequence goes on from CAMXCT020006697.1 coordinate 171,786, forward strand.
TGGTTTATGACAATAAAACTCAATGATGTTAAGATGGGGTTCTTCAACACCATTGTGAAAGCAATGCGTCAAATCCTTCAGCAGAAAATTGGCCAGGGATTCCCATGTTTTCTCACCTCCTTTCCCTGCGTACATGTTTGCAGGCATCATCGCTGACAAGAGCCTTGAACACATCGAGTGCCTGGGATGAGCGAGGGGACGTACAACACGATGTGCGCTGTCAGCCTTGGGGCCGGCATATAGGAGAATAATATTTAATATATGCATCATGCATATTAATTGCATATATAGAGGTATGTGCTATATGCATCTTGATGATACGTATTTGGTATTTATTTAGTAACACATATATAATTGGCAAAATAAGGGAGATATGCCCCATTGAAATGTACACCAAGAAACACCAACCTCAAAGGATCTCAGAAGTTCATCTGCAAGATCCGAAGGTGTTCCAGGGGAGCTTCTATCATCATCTTTACCACCTGGATCGAGTTTCAACATGTCGCGTTGTTTGTATGGTGCCAGGTCATGGAAGTGACATTGAGAATGGTTTAAGTATTTTTTTTGGGAATCCATATGAGAGAGAGAGAGATATATATTTATAACTCCTAGCTGGTGGAGCCACCAACGGCCAACTCCGAAGCACCTTCCGAGGTGCCTTCATCTTTGGGCTGCAGCGGCAATGGTGGCAAGGCACCTGCGAGGGGAGCATGACTCAGACAGTAGCCCATCTACATATGTATCTTATAAGATAGCTTGTGATGCAGTCAGCCCAGGCTCACATTTTCAACGATCATTCCCCGGCACTGTTGCGAAAGTTGTCACAGCAATCTTGCGTCTAAAGACACATGTGCTGTCCAAACCCAGGATCCAAATCGATCCTTTCACGAATTTCTATTGAAATTTCAAAGTCAAAAGTAATTTACTCATCATCCTCTTCCTTGGCGGGCTTTGCCTTGCCAGTCTTCTTGACCCTGGTACGCTTTGCAGATCTCACCTTCGCCTTCGCCTTGGCCTTAGGCACAGAAGCACGCTTCGGCGATGCCTTTGGCGATGCTTTCGCAGGCACGACCGCCTTGATGTTCCTGCCGAGCCAAGGGAGTGGGTGAGTTGGAATCTAAAGGAGAGTGGTGCCCATGAGTATGTAACACCCTGCATTGTATAGTATATATTGTTTATTACGTCACGCCTGCCACGGACCAGTACATTGTTCATCGCCACATCAGCTCTGGTTATCTCGTTCATTTTTGCCTTGATGGTGGGAACGTCAATCCTAAGTTACACACATTCATGATTGCGAAAACCCTCCATAGGTAAGCCGTCATGTGTTCCAAACTTTAGTGGCTAAGATTACCACGTCCCGGTCAAAGCATCACCCTGGAGCAGCGAGAGATCTTCATATCCCTTGTTCATGAGTGCCAAGAGGTTGTCCAAGGTCTTGAGGATCCTTGGGCGAGATGGGAGTAAGAATACATATATATATTATGTTATATAATTGGGAAAGAGATTTACTGGAGAATATGGGTATAACTATTCCAGGCATGTTGATCAGCTATGTTTCTGATCGGCTTTGGGGTTCTTCTTCTGCACGAGTCGGTCCTTAGCTATATATTCATGCTGATCAGGAATATATATAAAATGGTGTGCGAGGTCCATGACATTCCAGCTTTCTATTATCCCGGCCTTCTCTGCATCAGCTTGGTCTATTTTTCTCCCCAAAGTCTCCAAGAACAGGGTCATGACACTCAACGGAGAAGAGTTCTCTTGGAGAGTTGGAAATACCAACCTTAATTGTACACCAAAGCCAAGCAAGATAGACGTAAGGCACATCCAAACCCTTGCATGTATATGATCATGTGATGACTAATTGCTGTTGGGAAACCGGAAGCTGGCCCCAGTACCTGGCTGCGCCTCATCTTCACCCTTCTCGTCCTTCACCTCCGGGAGTAGCTTGGACATTTTCTCTGGGATCACGTCGCCTGCATCCAGGAGAGCACCGTCATGATCCTGGCAAGACAGAAAGCTCAGAAGATTGGATCGGAAGGACAGGTGTGGGGCAGGAAACAAGATTGGAACAGTGAAGGGTCCTCCATTTCCATAGTGCCACGCTGGGTTGTGTCGAACCCTTCTTGCTCCGAAAACCGGAAAAAGTCATCCACAACAACCTTTATTTCCTCCTCCTTATGGATGGGGTTGACACGCCACAAGTTTTTAGACTTGGCCCATTCCACAGCAGCACTCACCATGGACCTCGATTGGAACGTGAAGATTGGGGTTTGAATTTCGAATTGATGGTATACATGTTGAACCAATGCATTGCATATTAATTATATCTCAGGGCTCAGCGTAGTCCAATGTTTCTCTTTGGTGAGGTAGTGCTTGGTAACCCACCCACCCTGCTTCGAGTTGTCCATCAAGGTCTTTTGATAACGAACGATTTCACATTCCACGGCACCAAAGTTCCCGTGCTGGATGAGCATTTCCCTCAACTTAGCACCTAGGCCCAGGCTCATGATGTTAAGGCACCCTGATTGATAGCGCCCAAGGTTGGTTGACATATCCGATTGAAAAGCCACTTCCACAGGTATGGGATGATTTTATAAGTTCACAGTTGGAACCCTAGTAATACATAAATATGGGGTATATATAATTATATATGCATGAATCCGGTTAATCAAATGAACTTGGTGGATGCCAAAAAAATAACATACTCCCGGCCAAAAGAAATCCCATAAAAAAATATATATATCCATGGTTACAACAGTTCAAGTGACAATAATCGGCAATTACGCTTTGCCCGAAAGGATTTGACTTTGGTGACCCTTATAATATATATAGAGATCTCTATCTCTCCCTCTCTTAGTAACCCATTTCAATACAACCCATGGAAACCATGGAAACCTGTTCAATCCCAAGGGGCGGCCAGATTCTGTCCGCCACATCTTGATGGCATCAGGAGAGGCCAACATCGTGCCATCCTTTCGTGGTGTGACGTACCGTCTCATCCTCAGAAGGTTTAGGATTCGAAATCAGGGGTGAGGTTGATGGTGATAAACCCTGGGCACCACACGAATATTTAAATTACATACATTATGCATGCAGTCAAAAAACTGGTGATAGTACTTGTCATACTTGTTGCCAGAGTCAACCATGGAAGCTTCATCAGTTGTGGACTTAGCACATGAATTGGCCTTCTTCTTGGCCACCATCTTTCCATGGGCAACGTCATGCTGAGCAGATTCAGGGGTCTCATCATAGCGGGTGACAAAGATGGGGTTGCGATCAGTCCCTTCCACAGAGATCCTTCCCTTTTTTGCAGGAACGAAACTTTCTGATACAGGGGACGGAGTGGCAAATTTCGACTGGGCATCTTGATTATACGGATCCTCATGAACTGAATGTGGGCTATCAGCCATGGTTGCCATGGAGGCAGACTTGCCAGTAGGGACACGAACCGGTGGTGTTTCAGGGGATGTGGGATGCCCATGACCAAGACTATGCGCTTTGCGCCCAGCCATGAACTCACCATCAGCTTCAGCAAAATGAGTAGCACCTGCAGTTTTCAGAAATCAACCTATGGTTCTATAATTGAAAAACATGTCCATCATATATATATATAAATATATATATAAATATATAATATATATATATATAAATATTGTATATTATATATATATATATCTCTCTCTATATTTTAGAGCAACCTGTGCCTGGATCCCCCATGGTGTCATCACGCAATTCCTCAGGTCGCCGGTAGTGGCACTGGAGCTCCGTTTGCATTCGACGAATGCGTTCCTCCTGCACCTCAGTTGCACACGGGTGGGGAAAGACATGGCATGTCATGTGGAAAAGCATCTCAAAACTACAACATGGCATCTTGACAGGTGAACACTAATTGATCCAATTTGCTCGAATCATCTCATCAATATTTGCAGTACCAGTTGGGGTCTCCGTGCACTGGGACCCAAGGAGGTCTATCCCTTCCTTCAACGTATTACTGCTCCATTGGCGAGACAACATGGCACACCTTTACCTCTTTAAAGCAACACTGGTCAGCCAAAATCCTGCCAATGCAAAATTTCATTTGATACACTTTTTGGATTTGCGGCCGTTTTGCGTTTATTTGCGGTCGTTTTGCGGATATTTGCGGTCGTTTTGCACTCTGATTTCTGCACGTTTTCTGGTGTCAGAGTCAAATCAGCAGCTCTGAATGTCATTTACCCCCATCAATTTGCAATCTCAAGGTAATTTTATGAATTTGCATCCGGTGCCCCATCAAGCTTCCACACTTTGGTCCAAGTTCTGGTGATTAACCTGGGCCCCGGGCAGAGTCAAGTGCATATATCTAGATAGTATCACGCTGATGATCTATGGTCATATGGTCACCATGTTAAAAGATAAGGGACACAAGCTTGGTGGAGTTCTTTCTTGAAGTCTCCAATCGCTTCTGCCCAACTGTCTGGAATACGAAGTGATCGACTCCCTGCTAAATACCAGAAAGTTTTGGGGAGCTCTGCGTCGAACCATTGGTCTGGATTGCATGGGTATTCCTGGAAGAGTTCTCGGTCAGTCTTTCTGATGTCTAAGGCAAATTTTCGACGAAGATCTTTGCGAGGTGGCTGGTCACAAGAACGGGTGTAGGCTTGAAGGAGTCGTTTTCCAAATCCCGTTGGATATTCCCTGGGATGCCGCATGAACTCTATAGCTATAGGCTGAAAATATAGATCGTTATATATTAAATATTAATGGGGTGCAAAGAGGTATGGACCTAATATATGTCAAGATTCTGTGACTGCTTGAGTGCAGCCTTGTTACCGACAAATCTCGTTCTGCCATTTCTATCCACGTAGCGACCTGGGACAACATGTAGGGCTTGTGTCGGGTGGTGGTTTGGAAATTGGAACAACATGATCATTATTTATCTTGAGTTCAGTTGGGAATTGGAGCCAAGAAACGGGTTGTTTTTTTCCCAGTTAGGGATTCCCGTTTCTCACGGCAGAGCTTACCGAGATCCAAAGCAGAGATCAAATTATCATTTGACCAAGCCAAAAGCCTCTTTGGTGTTTGGCCTCCAAGGAGACCCATCCAAAAAGCTTGACGATAGACCTTGGGACTAGGAGATTGTGCACTAATAATGATATGTTTCGGGTCATCATCCATATTTGTTCAAAAATGACACTGCTACAAATCAATTTTAGCTGAGGTTCAAATGCCACCAAGTTGGTCAGGTATTCAAATCTGTGGTGCCGAAAAATCAAACTTCCATGGGGATTTTCAATGATGAAGATGGCACGTCGTGCTAAGACCACCAAACAGCACAATATCAGCCTCAGAATGGCGACAAATTTTGGTGTTCATATATATACGTACTGCATAATCAAGTTAAATGGATAACATATTGCAGATCAAGGGACCTTGCCACCATCAAATTTCCGCTGAGCACAAACGGGTAGGAACATCCTAGATAGTTATGGAAGGCTCTTCGTGTGGTGCCCCTGGCAGGGATACCCCAGCTGCCACAATCAGGAGCCATCAGATTCAACGCATTGGGTAACTCCTGCATGATGACGTAGAGACATAGCCTCATATATGAACATGGCAGGTTCATAAAATAACCAGGACCATGCAAGATTCTCTCTATATATATATACACTATATATATATATTGATCTGAACCACTACACTCGCCAAGGTACAGAAACCCCGGTGGCTGGTTGAAATCCATCGGATTACCCTGCGACTTGGCTTGGCCGTATGTGAAATCGAAGGAGGCACATTTGAAGCCACATTTGTGCCTAAGTCATGGTGGGTAAGAGGATCTGATAAGTAGAACCATATCATTGAGGATCTGATGAATTTATAAGTGCAGACCAGCCACCACCACTTGGTAGTGTTGGCAGCCCCACTAAAGATCTCAAAAAGGTTAACTGGGTCAACCTTTGGGAAGTCGTTGCACCACCCAAGGAGTAACACCTGAGTTTCATAGGATCGAAGTTGGTTGGTCATCATGTAAAAAAAAACCTATTGACATAACATGGTTCATATATATTGCAACCAAATGACTAAAGCGACAAGTGTTTTCGGCACTCCCATCTCCATCAAATTGAACGCGGTGCTAGGCTCAACCTCCATATCTCTAGCCCAAATTTAATGTGGCTTGGTAAACAAAGGCGCTGCGTACAGACATAGGTAGTTTTGTGATGTTTGTGCAAAAAAAAAATGCAAGCATGCATGTATACTGCATAGACCATTTTTATTTGGAATGTCTACATCATGCAAATCTTTCAGCCCGATTCCAATTCATATTTCCCAGCAAAGAACGGGGAGGGGGCACCTGACAGCATACCTCGAGAGAACCACGCCATGCATTGACCTGGCAATAGCGGGCTCTTGGCATAGTATATTATTATTTAAATTATGATATATATAAATACATGCACTTTGGGGCAATGAAATCATGTTTTTCTTCCAAGCATTTCATCAGGTGGTGGTTCATCACCGTGGTTGTGTCCCTGCAGTGTTGCAAGGTTCCCCAGCCCCTAGCTCAAATGGCATCAAATGGCCAAAGCAATTTCGGCCTTGGCAATATATTTCTAAAATGGCATTGTCATTTCATGACGCCAATCCCCATTGTCCAAGATTCCAAGCCCCAAGCTTGCTCACTCCGTAGATGCATAGGCCTGACGACAGGGATGACACAACCACACAGTTGGGGTATGTTGGGGTATGACCCATTGAGCTCAGATACATATGTGCCTATATATATATTAAGTCGGGGATGATATGTAAAATAAGGCAACCCTTTTCTTACACCCAAACTGTTTCATGCATGCACCACCTGGTAATCCCTTCTTCCTGTACTCCCCACCCAAGCCTTCTTCGCTTCCTTCTTGCAATCTTCTGCGCTCATTCCTTCAATCTTCGCCTTCCTGAAGGCAACGTGGTAAGCCGATGACTTTCTGCTCTGCTTGTTCTTCTTTGCAATCTCTGCCTCTGACAAACCCTCTCGTCCCTTGCGTTTGGAAGCACGGGTAGGATCCTCATCAGTCACCTTTGCCTTTTTTGCGCCTCCATTCCCTGACTTCGATTTTCGCTTTGGCTCTGTGGTCTCCACATCCTTTGTCTTTCCCTTGCTCTCCTTCTTTCCCTTGGTAGTTGCCTTCTCCTTTGCAGTCTTCCCAGCCTTCTTATCCTTGGCAGCTGTCTTCGCCTTTGCTTTGGCCTTACCTTTCGGTCTGCCTCTTGGCTTGGCTGCAGCTTCCTCAACATCTACTTCTTCGTCCTCTTCGACCTGCTCTGCTTCTTCATCTTCCTGAAATTCGATCTCCTCTTCCTGCTTGCTCTTCTTAGATTTCTTCTTTCCCTTGGCTTGGTCCTTTGGGGCGATGGGCAGCACTTCATCCAAAAAACCTGGTCTTTGGATTTTTTTGGCTGGCCTGTGGCTTTTCTCCTCACCTTGCCCCTCTTCTACCTCCGTTTGCTCCTTTGGAGTGGCAGCTCTTTTCTCTGAATCCTTTGCATCTTTGGCATTGGTCTTTGTTGCGTCTGGTCTCTTCTTCTTCTTCGCCTTGTCAGCTGCCCTCTTGCCACTCTTCCTTCTGTGAGTTGTCCCACTAAGATGCAGCGCATGAGTTGACATCCCAATCATTCCATTTGCATTTCATGGACATGCACTGATTGCAAGCCTCGCAGTGGCCACTTGACCCAAGCATTTTGCCTGCAAAAAGGCCGCGCCCTTTGCATCGTTTGCACTTGATTGCATTCCGACCTGTCACTTTTAGCACGTGCCATGGTCAGTTGGCAGCGGAGCCGAAGCCTGGAGGATGAGTTTGACCTGTTCAGCGAAGAGAGCCTGGACTGGACCCCTTCTGAGCTCGCTGCCGAGGAGAGACGCTTTCTGGCCAGCGATTCCAATGATGCACCTCCAGGTGACCTAGGACCTGTGACTGGGAGCCGTTGGCGTTGCATAACGTGCCGAGCTGCTAGCTGGATTTGGGATAGCGAGGTTGGATACGTATGTCAAAACTGTGGTGGTTTGGAATTCTTTGATGTGAGCCAACCTACAAAGATGGAAACCTCTACTGGTGTTTGGATGTATGTCCCTCATAGCCCTTCCTCTGCAGCTGGATCTCCAGATGAGGATTCGAAAAGGTGTCAAGGGTCCCTTAGCGATTCCCCTGGCAGATCCCCCAAAGATGTTAGAAATGACCAGCGGTTGTTTGGAGCCCCAAAGCCGTTCCCTGGTCCACCACCTAGTCATGCTGACTCTGAGTGGGCTGAGAGTGAAACGGTGACTCACGACCCTGTCATTGACCCTGGCGACTCGCTCTCTGGTGGTCGCCGGCGACGCCGCCGACGTGGTGGATCTCGCAGCAGCGCTTCCGAGATTGGACAACATCATGCAGACCTTCCAGATGATGCGGTTCCTTGCAACGACCCTTCTGAACGAGCCCAACACGCAACTCCGAGCAGTTCCAATGAGATGCTGAGCGTCATGCGCCAATTGCTGGATGAGAAGAAGTACAAGCATGGAAGTGAAGCTTCCTGGAACACACAACGTGGTCCCGCTCCAGGTGTACGTTGGCGTGGTGGAGCAGCTCCAGCACCTCCAAAATGGACTTACCAACAGTCCGACCTTCGAGCCTTTTCCAAGTACGAGCGCAAGGTGCAGACTTGGGTGCTTCAAGCTAAGAACTATATGACTCAAGCTGAGATGGCACTCACCTTGTACACCTCATTGCAAGGTGAAGCTGAAGCCGAAGCCGAGCACCTTGACCTGAAGAAGATCAACGAAAAGAATGGCGTGGAGTACATTTTGGATGAACTCCGAGGCCCCTTGCAACAGAAAGTGCTTTTCCAGAAGCGCAAGCTCCTTGCAGACTTCGAGAATGTGCGACGTCATGGAGCTGAATCAGTGCGGCAGTACGTCAACAGGTACCGCCGAATTGAGAGAGACTTGCAAACCATCGGGATTCAGACAAGCATGATGTACGACAGTGAATCCCGTGGCAATCGCATCCTTGAGCGCTGCGCTTTGGCCCCAGATTTGCAACGTTTGGTGTTGATTGGTGCTGGCAACTCCTTGGAGTACGAGAAGATCACGGAGTCACTTTGCCTGCAGTTCCCTGACTTCAAGCCCAACCCTGTTGTTTGGCAGACTGGCGGAGGACCCCGTGGACAGCACTCATCAGCATCAACAACTGGATCTGGCAGCTCTTCATCCGGATCTTTCAGAACCTCTTCAGCTTCGAGCAAAGGCAAGCCTAGCAGTGGGAATTCGTCCAAGCCGTTTTCTCATGGCAAAGGTCATGCTGGCAAAGGTCCACTTCGAAATGTTTTCCAAACGGAAACTGCAGAAGCCGAGGCAGATGAGGTAGATGGAGATGAAGATGATGAGTATCAAGACGCCGAAGATGGCGATGCAGTGCTTGATACAATCCCAGAGGGAGACCCAGAGCAAGATGAAGAAGGAGATGAAGATACTCCTGCACTTGACCCTGAGGCACTTGCAGAGATGGCACACGTGCTGACAGTCACCAGCAAGAAGTTGCAAGCTTCAGTGTTGGGAAGGAAATTTACTGGAAGACGCTCCATTGAGGAGAGAAAGAAGAACAGCACGTGTTCAGCTTGCGGCCAATTGGGCCATTGGGCAGGTGACTCTATCTGCTCAGTTTCATCGCAGAAGCGAGATGGCGGTGGAAAAGGTGCCCGTGGTTCAGGTACTTCATCTAGCAACAACTTCAATTCCGGTCACAAGGGAGTCAAGAAAGCCTATGTGGTTGGAATTCAGGAAGATCAGCAGCAACATGATGAACAAGATCATCTAGCACCCGAGAAAGCCTCCACCTATTTTTCTTTTACTGCAATGCAAGCGTTTGGGACAGAAACTTCAACATCATGGGTGGCAGAAACCATTGACCTCGGGGGCTACATGGTTTTAGATACTGCATGTCAGCGTTCATGTTGTGGTGAAATTTGGTTGAACACCCACTCCAACATCCTGCATCGACATGGTCTTCGTGTCAAAAAGTTTGACTGCGTGGATCACTTTCAGTTCGGCTCAGGCAAGCCAGTGGCAGCTGCGGAAAGAGCCTACATTCCAGCGCAGTTTCAAGGCCAGGAATCTCAGGGTGTTCTTTTGGGAGCCAGCATCCTCAAATCCAACATTCCTTTTTTGGCAAGTCGCACTTTGCTTTCAAGATTGGGTTGCGTGATTGACATGTTTAGCGGCACCATCACCTTCACCAATTTGGGAGTAGTTTTGCCTTTGACCATCAAACATGGACATCTTGCAGTGAGTATTGTGAAGTTTTCAGATGATGCAGCACAACATGCATGCTGGGCACAACTTTCAAAACCACATCTTTGGCATGATCCTGACCCAGAGCTTGTTTGTGCACCCGGAGCTCTCAACAAGGGCTCAATTCGTGACCTACCGCCCCAGCAACTTTTGCGACCTGATGTTTCGGCACCAAACATGTCCCACATGGCTGAAGCGCTGGGAGCGGATCTACATCCTCCTGCTGACTGTGGAGCTCAGGACGTACCATATGATGGCGACCTTGGTGCGCATGGGACTTGCCACACGTCAGTGGCTGAGCCTTCCAGAGCATGTGGAAGAGATGGAGCGCCAGAAGAAGCAGCTGGTGCCGGTGAGCAGCATGTGCAACCCGGCAACTTGCATGCACCCAGACTTCAAGAGGTACGGCAACGTCCACGGAAGTTTCAGCCAATGCAAGAGATGTCGGCAGGTGTTCAAATGGGATCCACTCCAAGAAGGTTGGCGACCCCATGGCGATCCGCGGTCGCGAGCTTCTTCGCACTTGCCACCGCCCTCATCTTCCAACATCCTGACCACCACCACGGGCATGACGAAAGGCAAGGGCAAGGGCAAGACTTCTTCTACGAGAACTACGGCATCGAAAGCCCGTGCCAAGGCCAGACCGGTCATCTTGCCGATCACCGACCCCGACATGACCTTGGTGGAGGAGACCTGGGACCCAGCAGCCTACCCACCGGAGTCGGACGGAGGGGAGGATGGTTACCCAAGCTGGGAGATGGATTGGGATGCGGGGGAGATGGAGGCACAGAACCTTCGCTGAACGATGAGTGGGTGGTAGGGAAAACAACTGTGATGCGGATCCACAACATTCCCAGAAAGCAGTTGTTCTATGCGGATGAGTTTTACAAAGGTGACCCATGTCCAGTGCATATGAAACAACTTGGGCCGGAGTGCACTGTTGTTATGCAATATGAAGATGGCAGGACCCAGTCAGTCACATATGAATGGGACGGGCCCGGGGCATCTGAAATGAAGCACTTTTGGACTGGGACATCAACCTTCAGACTGAAGCCGATGCCAAGCAGAACTCTGATGACTCATGCAGACCGCAAGAGCATGCGACACTCTGTACGACAAGCAGTGCATGTGTTTGAAGTTGAGCATCAGATCCTGCAGAATGGCACTACCTCAACCTCACCTTTGACTTCCTTGCGTATGAGGCCACGCATCGACCTGCTTGAGACTTTTGCTGGTCAAGCCGGAATTTCAAGACGTGCAGCGCGTTTCGGCTTGAAGTCTATGGAGCCCATTGACTACAACACCGGATATGACCTTGAAAGACCTCAACACCAACGACATGTAGACCATCTGATCGACAGCTACAAGCCTTTGTTCCTTCTCCAAGGCCTAGAATGCAAAGACTGGTGTCTTCTGCAAGACAACGTGAACTACGTGCGGCGGAAGATCATCCTTTTGATGAGAAGGGCAAGAGCACGAAAGTTGCTGCGAAAAGTGGTGGACTGGTGTTGCAAGCAGGCAGAAGCTGGCCGCTATTTCCTTTTGGAGAACCCAGTGACAAGCCGGTTGTGGCTTGAACCTCTGATTTTACGACTTCTTCGACTACCAGGTGTCTACGCTGTGGTGTGCCACTCAGGTGCCTACGGGGCAACAAACTCCAAAGGCGACATGATCAAGAAAGGCTTCAAGTTCTTGGGCAACTGTCCATTGGTCTTAGACCGACTGACCCGGAAGCTTGATCCACATCAACTTCGACAGTGCGTGCCTTTGGAGGGGAAGGAGACAACTTTGTCACAACACTACCCCGACAACATGATCCGTGAGATCTTGATTGGCATCAAGCAGACAGCAGCCCAGCATGACCCTGAACGTTTTTTTGGACATCAACACAAATCCAACTTCCAGGTGATGGCCGTCACAACTGAACCTTCAGATTGGGCCCCAGTGTTTGAGTCAGCCAGGAAGACCTTCGACACAATACGTCAGAAGACCCACCTTCTGGCTACATCAGACCCTGCCTGGAAGACCATTCAACAACTTGTTCAATGGCATCAACTTGACAGAGTGCAGATGGCAGCTCAACCAACTTTACTGCGAATGCCTGTGCATATACCACATACCCACCGTGGATGGGCACTTCTCTACAACGACAACACTGTTGAGATTGTGGAAGAGGACCTGGCAGAAGTGAGACATCCAAGGGCCAAGTTCAGAAAGCCAGTCAACATTGGCATCTTTTTCTTTGGCCATGCGCAACCACCTGTCCAGCAACCTCCATCATCACAACCTTCTTCAGTGCAACTGCCTTTAGAACCACGAGAAGATGACCCACAGGTGATAGTTGCTTCCAATGTGCAAGGCATCACTTTTCCAAAGATGCCTGGACTTCCACGAGATGTCAAGACTGCACTGGCCAGGCTTCATCGAAACCTTGGCCACCCACATGCCAACGAGTTGAAGAAGATGATTGCCATGAATGGCATCAAGGACCAAAAGATCTACGACGCCATTGAAGGACTCCACTGTGACTCTTGCGTGCGAGTCAAAGGGCCTGGTCGTCCCGAACCTTCTGGAGTTCCACATGAGGTGAACTGGCAATTTGGTGACATTCTGCAAATTGACATCTTCTACACCAGAGATATCAGAGCAGCAAACTACATCTTTTTGGGCATCATTGACGAGTGCACTCACCTCCACATGGCACTACGACTCAACGATCGCAGCCCTGAAGAAGTCACCCACCAGTTCACAACCTTTTGGGCGAGAGCTTTTGGATTTCCTTTGAAGATCAAAGCTGATCCTGATGGGAGCTTCCGAGGCTCATTTGAGTCTTCTATGGATGAAGCTGGCGTCTACATGGACTACATCCCAGCTGAAGCTCACCATCGCATTGGGCTCATCGAGAGGCACAACGCGACCTTGCGTGAGCTGATGGAACGCACCATAGACTCACGAGCTGTTGTTGGAGACTATGACATGGAGCAAGCAGCAGTTGCAGCATGCTTTGCAAAGAACTCCACAACATGGTCGTCGGGCAGACCTCCTTTCATAGCAGCTTTTGGAAGAATCCCACGAATGGGGATGAACCTTCTTTCTGACAAGCATGGCTTGGTTGCTGGGAGGACCCGTGAACAAGCTCAACGTGAAGCTGACTATCTCAGAGTTGAAGCTCAACAACATTTGGCCGCAATGAGCGTTGACAGCAGTCTGAGGAGAGCACTGCTGCGAAAATCAACTACAACTGGACCTCAAGAATTACCAGTGGGATCCATAGCAGCCTACTGGAGATGGACCATGCGCTCCGGCAAGAAGCGCGGAGGTTTCAAGTTGGCCAGAGTGTTGGGTAGAGACCCTGATGGAAAATCTATTTGGTTGCAAGCCGGCACGAACACCATCAAGGCCGCCGAGCACCAGATCAGAGCAGCTGTCGGCATTGAGCAATGGTGCCCTAGCCCTGAAGATGTGAAAAGCCTCCGATCTGCAGTTGACAACATGCAACATGGCATCCTTACAGATGAGACCTTGCCTGAACATGCAGATCAACAACTACCGGGCTTTGACGAAGTTCAACCCGCAGTGCAGGTTCCACCACCACTCCATGAGGAACCTGAGATGTTTGAAGAAGCTGGTGCTCACCTGATACCAGTTCCTTCAACGCCAAGACCTGCTGCATCAACACCTCACCTTCCTGACTTGCAAGCTGAGGAAGCAGTGCAGACAGATCCATACCCAGAGACCAACATCCATATGAATGTGAGCTCACCAACATACCGACAGACCATCATTCAGAACCAGACCTTCGGCATGAATGAGCAACAACAGGTACAGCCATCTGTGAATGTGCCAGTGCGGAAGCCTCACAGAGCAAGATCCAAGACTCCAGTCCGACGGACTTTGCAAGATCAACTTGGTGAACGGCCTCGAGCCGCAAGACAACTTCCACTGACAGATGGACCTGTTTCAGAGCGACAACATGGACCTCCTTCAGTGCAACAGCCTTTAGGACCTTTTCCAGTGCAATCGCATGAACCTGATTCAGTGCCACAGTCAGTAGGTAAACCTTTTTTTAGCACAACCTAATGCAAGATCAACTGGAGATGAAACACCACCTCTACGAGGGCTTCCAACATCAACACCCACCGATGTGATTGAAGTTTTGGATGATGATGATGAAAACGTGGCTGCGCAACCTTCCACAGCACAGCCCTCTTCTTCTCATGCCTTGGCACCAGACTCCCAGGGCATTGCAGCAGACGTTGCAAACCAGGCGCCGTCAACACCAGAAGCTCTGAAGTTGACACCAGCGAAACGCACCTTTGGCGAGACAGAGGAGCATTTTGGAGTTTCACTTTTACGACCAGTTCAACATGAACAGTCAAAGAATTCATTCCCAACAGTGGATCACTGCTACAATTTTGACATCAACGACGTTGATGGCCTCCATTTGATGAGCGATGGTTTTGATGGATCACCAGATGTCTATATGCCCTATGCCAACCGCACCTTCATGAATGCCTACCGCAAGGACAAAGACTATGTTGGCAATGGCGACAGTGATGACTCAGATGCGGATGTAGATGACTACCGCGGTGAGACGGGCAACATTCCACCAACACTGACCCGTCAGGAAAAGAAAGCATTGGACAAGGAGATCCCATGGCAGACCATCATGAACATGGAGGAGGAAACAATCAAAGCTTATGTGGACGCTGCAGTAGCTGAGGAGACTTCATGGAACACCTTCAACTCAGTGAAGCCAGTGCCCATTGAGAAAGCCAGAGCGATTTTGAGAGACAAGATTGCAAGAAAGAGAGTGCTGCGATCACGAGCAGCTTTCCGCGACAAGTCCCGCGGGATTGGCCCCTTGAAAGCCAAATGCCGCATCGTTGCGGTTGGATGCACAGATCCAGACCTATGGATTTTGCAGAGAGAATCAGCAACTCCGACCAGACAGTCAGAGTTCCTTGTCTATGCCATTTTCATTGCCGGCAAGAATGGGAAGTTTTTGGGATGCGCATTGGCGAGATGGACTTTGTGGGCAGGCGATGTCAAAACGGCCTTCCTTCAAGGTGAACCCGAAGAAAGAGCACAGCCCCTTTACCTTCTGCCTCCTAGCGATGGAATATGCCAACGAGCTGGCATCTTCAAATCATCCATGCTGTATGAGGTGACTGGAAATGTGTATGGGTTAGCCAATGCACCGAGAACGTGGCAGCTACACGTCATCAAGCTGCTAACCAAAGCTGGCTATGTGCAAAGCTCCATGGATAAGATGCTGTTTTTCTACCACCAGAAGTTTGAGAATGAGGCTCAACCTGTTCTATGTGCACTTGCTATAGTATATGTAGATGACTTCCTTCTTTGCCACGACACCCGATATGATCGTCAACATCTTTTGGGCCTGTTTAAGTGGGGAAGTCAAAACGAATTGAGCCTTGAAAACAGCCTGGACTTCAAGGGCAAAAGGATCTCCCTGGAGTATGACGCCAAATCCAGTGAGTATATCCTCAAGCTCGACCAGGAGAAGTTCATCTCAGACATGAAAGGTGGAAAAGTTTCCAGGAAACGCTTCAAGGAAACCCTGGACAAGAAAGACCTTGGAGAATTCCGAAGTGTGTCTGGATGTTTGCAGTGGCTTGCAGGTCAAACCAGACCTGATGTTGCAGCAGTTGTGAGCCTTTGCAGTAAGGGAGAGAAATCCACCTACGAGGATCTTCACAACATGTACTGCGCCGTTCAGCACCTGCACCAGACCAAAACAAAAGGACTTGTACTGCGACCAGTACCCATCAACTACAGCACGATGCTGGTGACCTTTGCAGATTCATCATGGGCGAACTCTGTAAATCATTCCTCTCAACATGGTTGCATCACGATGCTGGCAGACCCTAAGGTGACAGACGTCATTGGAGCTGGTTTAATTTTGGATTGGAAATCTTCGCGATCCACGCGAGTGTGCCGAAGTACTTTGGCGGCAGAGGCATCTGCATGCGACATGTCCGTGGACCGATCTTCACTCCTGAACTATCAGCTGAGCGAATTGCTTCTGAACCGGCCTGCGTTTCACATAGCATCCAGTGAACTTTTGAGAATGATTCAGGTGACAGATTGTAGGTCATTGTACGACGTGCTGGTCAGCGAAAACCCTCGAACAGAGGACAAAAGAACGATCGTAACAATACGATCGGCACAACAGTTTCTCAGTCGCCAGAACGTTTTTTGGGTTCCAACGGCCCTTATGTTTGCAGATGGACTCACAAAAGTGAGCATGCAATTGATGCTGGACTTCTTCGAATGGCTCCAGCGGCCGTGGATCCAGCTCCATGAAGGCAAAGGGAATGTCAATCAACAGAACATTGGGAGTGTGAGTTGTCCCACTAAGATGCAGCGCATGAGTTGACATCCCAATCATTCCATTTGCATTTCATGGACATGCACTGATTGCAAGCCTCGCAGTGGCCACTTGACCCAAGCATTTTGCCTGCAAAAAGGCCGCGCCCTTTGCATCGTTTGCACTTGATTGCATTCCGACCTGTCACTTTTAGCACGTGCCATGGTCAGACCTTCTAGGTTTCGTGTGTTCCTTTCCAGGCACCACCTCATCCAAAGCCTTTGCCACATCCTCCTTGCCTTCCTTGTTATCCTTGCCTTCCTTATCTTCCATGTCTTCCTTGTCTTCCTGATCATCCTTGTCTTCCTTGTCTTCTTCGTCTTCCTTTTCTTCCTTGTCCTTCCCGATCTCCTGCGTGGGAGAAACCTGCGTTTCTTTCTGCCCATCCTCCTCGGTCTCCTTTGCATCCTGCGCCTCTCCTTTCTCGTCGGCTTCTTTTCGATTCTGCTTCACCTTAGCCTTCTTTACCGGGTCCTCTACATTCTTCACTTCAACCTTCTCTTTGCAATCCTCCTGTTGGTTGTTTGTTTCCTGCTCCTGTTTCTCATGTGTGTCATCATGTCCAGCCTTCCCTGTTGCTTCTCCTTCGTCAGCTGTCACTGTCAAGTCCTTCTGTGGTGGTTCACTTGGTAAACCTTCCGGCTTTGACTCCCCGCCCTGGTTGGACTCCCCACCCTCACCTTCTTTTGCCAACTCTTTGTGAAGGTTGGGAGTAAGTTTCAAAGTGGGCAGCCAGCCAGACGGCATCATGCTAGCGAATCTCTTTGGCTCAACATGAACTTCCTTGGATCTCTCCTGACAGGAAGGCCAAGGCCATGCCCCGGGATATATGCACAGATGTGTACCACATGTTGCATGCCTAGGTATTTATATATATCTATATAAGCTATATAGTTATACGAATATATATATATATATATATGTGTGTGTGTCTACGTGTCTTAAGCTGTGTCCATGCCTGCCTTACACTTGCAAAATGTATAGTGAGGATATAACTGTGGTCCTGTGTCATGCCAATATCAGATGGAGCACCCAAAAAAATCTTGAAAAACGAAGATACTCCAAATCCATTTTTTTGGGTGATTTTGGTGAATGCTTGATGTGTTTTGGGAAACAGTCCTTCTCAAGCTGAATGACACTGGCAACGCTGGTGGCAATCTGGCTGTCGGTGTACTCCATAGGCTGCGTCTCTAGGTTGTCCATGCCTGAATGGCCAAAATGAATACATAACCATGGGTTCTTAGCTGTGAAATTGGAGGGGCCTAAATAGTAGACCATACCTGCAAGATACTAGGGCCTAGTATATATATCATCATCCTCATCATCGTCATCACCATCACCCTCACCACCACCATCACCATCATCATCATTATTATCATTATCATCATCATCATCATCATCATCATCATTATTATGATCATCATCATCTCATCGTATCACACCATGAGTATATCTATCATATACCCATGCCAGTACACTACCATCATATAATACCATCACCCCATTTGTATCCATTTGTGGCATCCACTCACTTCTAAGGCCGGGCCTTGGGCAGGAGCAGGAGCACTCCTGGAGGCCATCAAGTCACGCTGTCGCTTCAGCTGGGTCAGTCGAGACTCCTCTAGTTCAAGAAGCCTGAGCTTCCGAAGTTTGTCCAAAAGAATATGTTCTTCTCGCAAACGCTGGTTGATGTTCTCCACCCCTTTGGATTTGAAAACTTTGGATGGAGTGCAAGGGATTGCCGATAGGGTTCCCAAATCCGGGGCAATGGAGGAGCAAGCTTCACAAATGAAACCACTTCCATCACGTGCCACCAGTGCGTGGGCATACTGGATCTCAGATTTCTGGCAAACTTTTGGAGGTGTCACCAATGCTGGCTGCACACCTGAGGGACCATCCCAACATTAAACATGATAACAAATTATTGGGAAACTGTGATTTATATATGGGATACTCACCGAAAATATATGCTATCGATCTCTCTCTCTCTCTCTCTCATTCTTGGTCCAACCATGAGTTTTTGTTTCGATTCCAGCCTTTTGGCGAGGGAGTCTTGCAAGGAATGCTTTGCTTGGCACCTTGGGACCATAAACCATGTGACGAGGAAACATATCATGGGCAAATAAGTAACTATAAATCGGTACGTTATTGAACATATATGAACATTCAAGGCACATGATGCAGCATCCGTAGGCTTAGCAGAAACCACTGGAATGGTTGGAGGTGCCTTCATCAGTTTCTTGACCACTGGATCCTGAGAAGATGATGGAACCTCAACCAACACCTTTCTGCCGCCGCCCTGTGCAGGGAGATCCTTGATGTCGTGGCTGCAATCCATGTCCTGGCGCAGACACTGTGCCGTGGCACAAAGTGCAGGGATGGGAGGAAAATGGGTTCTAGTTTCATTGGGCCCCCTCATAACTTAAGTATATTAACATGGATAATTTTTAACTTTATTGGGTCCTTCGGGTCGATACACTGGTCTTCTTCTAATGCTTCCTCTTCCATCTCCTCCTCTTCAAAACACGCCTCGCCCTCACTCTCTGTTTCCTCCTCTTTGACATCATCGCCTAAATGGAGGGGCCAAAGGATGTCAAGGGTAATTTATACCAGAGAAAATTTGTTAAGTTTGGCCACCCCTTCACTTATGTATATTTATATATGTTGGACCAATAACGACTAGGAACCAGGGAGAGGAACATCTGCCGCCACGTACAACTGGCGCATGGCAGCTTCCCGTGGTACATGTGGTCGTCGTGCAGCACGGCCAAATTGGGTCACCAACTGTCTTAACGACCAGGCTTGCATTTTTATCTCAGAACCTGATGGCCATTGAAGGACAAAAATCTTTCTTTGATGGGTACCTGTGGATTGTTTTGTCAACAGGTTTAACATCAAAAAAACTTTGCATTTTGGGGTTCTGCCCAAGCACCATGGATAGGAGCCTTGCCACGGGGTCTAGTCCTCCAAAAGAACTCGTCCACAAGTTTCTGGAGATCTGCTATCGTTGGTCGCATGCCTAGGGATGATCATGATTACATACCCCAATTGGATGATGTTTGCAATTGATGCATTTTAACATATATTTTTCTGCCTAGGTGCCCATGTGGTTGATGAGGGGGCCCAAGATGTCAGCATTGTTAACCACATCTCGACGAGAGAAGATTTGGATCTGCTTGTTTTTGCCACCTGGAGCCACCTTAGGCCTGCTGCTGTACTGTACCAACTGACCCTTCTGACCAAGAGCCACTATGTAATCTAGTTTCTCCCATTCATCCACCACAGGCGAACCCATGGCAACAATAATGGGGTGAAACAGGAGATACCAAAGGGCACCTACGGATTGAGAAGAAAGGGCTACCATCCAGCACTAGTGTTTTCAATTGCAGGTGCACAACTCCATCCCTGCCAGCCCCCTGATCCAAATTGCCGGGCAGACCTTGAAATCTTTGCTGCGGCTGAGGTTTTGGCCTGACCTACTTCCTCCACACACACCTACATATACAGAGCTGGCTCCACGGTCAGAGCCAAATGTCTAAAACTGCTCGAATTTTGGGATTTCTGCTCGAGGGTGCAAATTCAGGCACGTTTGGGTACCAAGCTGATTTATGCTACAAATTGGCTAAGAACATAAATTTAAGTAACAAAGGAAGGTGCTGGATTTTGAATCATTTTGATATATTACTACATGGTTTGGACTCAGAATCGAGGTTCATCAACATCCAACACAGGGATAGCCACAGGTCAAAACTGAGCCAAACCCCTCTGGATAATCCGAATTGGGGGGCATCCATCAGCACCGGGTAAACCTTGGTTGAGTAGGTTAGTCAACTCTGCTTTATCTTTTATCGGTTTTTATCGGGGTTTTTGAACCGGCTCAAGCAAAAGGATAAACCTGTCCCTAAGATTTCAAGTAGAGCAATGTGAGTACCAGCGGTTTCGAAACATCCAGGGCAATGGGCCCGCGCACTTTGACTTTTGACTTCCGATATCCCCAGGACGCCCGTGGCAGCATCAGAATCTATGGCGGCAAGTTGGCGGAGGAGGGTTTGGAAGGCCCCTACACAACCGGGGCGAAGGGCTGCCGAAGGGCTGGAGATGGCCAAAGTCGGACCCCTTTGGGAGAATGAATTCTGGCAGTGGAAAATTCCATGGAAATCCAGGAAAGTTTAGTGCTTCTATCCAGTCAGAGATGTATTTTTGGTTTGCAGGCATGTTGATGGTAGGTACATCCAACCTGTTGCAGTTTGATTTGCTCAGTTGCAGATACTTACACTGTAATATGGTTGCTGGCGCTTTTCGGCTAGTTAGCACAACACACACACACTTTGCTATTTATTTGCCAAGGAAAGGTCAAACATCAGAACTAGAATGGTATGTATAGCGAGAACAAGGTTCCAGGCATGGACTTGTTGCAAATTGGGAAGCTACAGCTTTTCGGTTCAAAACCCAGTTTCACTCTTGTTTTAAAATTTTGGAGAAATGGCGATGGACGAGGTACGCGGGGCAAAGGGTCCCGATGTCTTGTGCATGAGTCGTCTTAATTTGCCACGGAATCCTCATTTTGCCATGGAATTTCCGTACAGTTTCCGCGTTTGCTGCCTTCCAATACCGTGCAATACCGTGCATAGATATGATATTGTGGCCGATGCTTCTCTTAAATTGGAAGTCTTTTCAGCACGAACTCTTCAGCTAGAGACATGCAAAAGGTGTGTGTCAAGAGCTTAGCGAGTTTGATCCCTTACAGTGCTTAAACATCTACAGGAATTCCGCACATCATAGCTCATGGATCAATAAAAAGATGTCGAAACAATGGTTGTGGTATGAATTCGGTTGAATCCAGTCCTTTTTTTTTCTTTCACATGGGAGGGATCGGAGACCCAAATGCCCAGGATTCCAAGTTTCGAGAACTGCTGGAGGTGCCAGGGCTTGAAAGAATCCTATGCCCTAATATGCCCTAACCGAGATTTTTTATGATTTTTTGGGGTATACTATGTATGATTAATAGTGTGGTATTCTACATGTAACATATGTCCAAAATTAAGCAACATTAAGTAACAATTTAGAAGGACATTCGGCGATGTTGTTCGGGGAAGTTTTATTTAGAAACAACCATCAGAGAGAGAGAGAGAGATGGCATTTTCCCAACCCTTCAGGGTGGGCTAGAGACACAACTCTGCGGTTCGTTTTGACACGCAGCAGTTTATTTCCCTATTTGTGATGCTGATCCCCAATTGGGTGATACACAGTTCATCAACCGGCGTTTATTGGACTGCGGTTGAGATTCAATGGGCCCCAAGATGATTGGACACACTATTAAACCAGAAATTATTGAAGGGTGTGTGTGTGTGCGAGAGAGAGAGAGAATAGGTGAACGGGATTATCTGAAGCCTGGTGCGCATTTGCATTCAATGCATTTGTTGATTTTTCACATGTGACCTGTGCTAGAAGCTGACGGAAGACCGTGCGCAGAGTAGCATGGGATTTGAATGGATTTGATTTTGGGACCAAGTGCGGTTGCTTGTGCTGCTTCCAGTCTATGAGCCTTTGGGAACAATCCACTGGATTGACTCTGTAAACATCTGCAAACCAAAGCTCAGATGTTTTTCCCAAAAGCATCTCCGATGCTTGGGTTCTCGTTTAGTTTACTTTGCCGCGAGGGGAGCGAGACAGAAGAGCCGGACGAG
Organism: Cladocopium goreaui; assembly: GCA_947184155.2. Classification (NCBI taxonomy): domain Eukaryota; class Dinophyceae; order Suessiales; family Symbiodiniaceae; genus Cladocopium; species Cladocopium goreaui. The sequence continues at coordinate 194,164 of CAMXCT020006697.1, forward strand.
CAAGGAAGGAAGGAAGGCACGAGCGGGAAGGAAGGCAGGAAGGAAAGGGGGAATAAAGGAAGGAAGTAAGGAAGGAAGGAAGGAAATGAAGGAAGGAAGGAAGGAAGGGAGGGAGGGAGGAAGGAAGGAAGGCACGAGCACGGACGGAGTGGAAAGCGTGGAAATAGCTTGGAAATAGCTTGGGGGGATCTCCGCTGGAGGGAGCGAGACGGGAGCGCCGGACGAGCGTGATGGAGCGTGATGGACTGAGTGTGAAGCGTGGAAATAGCTTGGGGGGAGCTCCGCTGGAGGGAGCGAGACGGAATCGCCGGGCAGGCGTGATGGACTTTGAAGCGTGGAAATAGCTTGGGGGGAGCTCCGCTGGAGGGAGCGAGACGGAAGCGACGGACGGGCGTGGGTGGACTGTGAAGCGTGGAAATTGCTTGGGGGAAGCCCCGCTGGAGGGAGCGAGACGGGAGCGCCGGACGAGCGCGGATGGATTGTGAAGCGTGGATAGCTTGTGGAGGGAGCAAGACGGGACGTGCGTGGGGAGCGAGACTAAAAGAGCAGAGCTATTGGCTCGGATTTTTCAAGACAAATTCCATCAGCGCGATTGTCCCGAAAAAAATGGTGCCAAGGACTTCTCAAACGGTGTCGAAACGCTGGACAAAGGGACATGCCGGACATGCATGGGAAAAAGCTCTTTGCTGGAGGGCTTTTCATTTTGTTCGGCGTTCTGTCCGTCGATGCTTGGTTTTCGCTCCCTTTGCAGTGAAGCAAACTAAATGATAAGCCAAGCATAGGATATGCATCAGCGTGAACGGACAGGTGGGGCATTCTGGGGCAATAGCTTGGGAAGAGCTCTGATGGGAGGGAGTGGCCCTGAAAATGCGGAGCTGTTGGCACGGGCTTTGCACAGAGGATCTTTTACACGGAGAAGTGCGCAGGGAGGACTTTACACACAGAATCTTTTACACAGAGAAACTTTTACACAGGAAAGGTTTTACACATAGAAGCTTTTACACAGAGAAGACTTTATACAGAGTAGTCTTGACACAGAGAATCTTGCACACACAGAGGCTTCTACACAGAGAAGCCTTTTACACAGAGCAGCTTTTTCACAGAGGAGCTTTTACACGGAAAAGCTTGTACACGCAGAGGCTTTGACACAGAGAAGTCTTTACACAGAGGAGCTTTTACACAGAGAAGCTTGTACACACAGAAGAGCTTTTACACACAGAAACGTTTACACACAGAGGAGCTTTACACACGGAAGCTTTTAAACACAGAAGCTTTTACACGGGAAAGCCTTTACCAAGAGAAGCTCTTCCACACAGAAGTTTTTACACAAAAAAGCGTTTACACAGAAACTTTTACGCACAGAAGCTTTTACACACAGACGCGTTTACACAGGAGCGTTTACGCACGGACGCGTTTACACACAGAAGCCTCCACGCACAGAAGCTTTTACGCAGAGTAGCTTTTACACAGAGAAGTCTTGACACAGACAAGATTGTACACACAGAGGCTTTTACAGAGAGAAGCCTTTTACACGGAGAAGTTTTTACACAGAGGAGGTTCTACGCAGAGAATTCCTTATTACACAAAGGATATTTACACACAGGAGCTTTTACACACAGACACGTTTACACACAGAAGGTTTTACAAATAGAGGCTCTTTCGGCGCACAGGAACTTTTACACAGAGCAGCTTTTACACACAGAAGCTTTTACACAAAAAAGCCTTTAGACAGAGAAGTTTTTACACACATGTTTTTTCACAAGACAACTTTTACACAGGAAAGTTTTTACTGTACACAGCTTTTACGCAGCGAAGCTTGTACACACAGGGGAGCTTTTATACACAGAAGCTTTTGCACATTTTTTTTATACACAGAAGCGTCAGAAGCTTTTACACACACACAGAAACTTTTACACACAGAAGCTTTTACACAAAAAATGCCTTTAAACAGAGGAGCTTTTACACACAGACGGGTTTACAAAGAGGAGTCTTTACACACGAAGGTGTTTACACAGGGAAGCTTTTACACACAGATACTTTTACACAGAGTAGTGTTTTACACAGAGAAATCTTTACACAAAGAAGTCTTGACACAGAGAAGCATGCACACACAGAGGCTTTTACACAGAGAAGCCTTTTACACAGAGCAGCTTTTTCACAGAGGAGCATTTACACAGAGGAACTTTTAATAACTTTTACACAGAGAAGCTTGTACACTCAGAGGCTTTGACACAGAGAAGTCTTTTACACAGAGAAGCTTTTACACACAGAAGCTTTTACACAAAAAAGCCTTTACACAGAGAAGTTTTTACCCACAGAAGCTTTTACATACCGAAGCTTTTTCGCAAAGAAACTTTTACACACAGTAACTTTTACACACAGAAGCTTTTACACGCAGAAGTTTTTATAAAAAAAAACCTTTACACAGAGGAACTTTTACACAAAGAAACTTGTACGCACAGACGCGTTTACACACAGTATCACACAGTAGCTTTTACGCATAGAAGCTCTTGTACAGAGAAGTCTTTACCCATCTTTCATCATGTCTCGTTTTTCATGATCATTCACCATTTGTCCTCTTCATATTCTCTTTTTCAGGCTCTTTTGGTCAACTCCCTCCCTCTGCGGCGAAGCAAACTAAACAAGAACCAAGGAATAAATAGCGACTAGAAAGATGGGATAGAGTTAATTACATTAGCAGAAATGGCGACTAGAAGAACGTAGATGTAGCTGACACAGCATCCTTTGGTGAATTGTGGCCCCTGATGCCATCAGTGCGCACGATGTTTCAGGAAAGATCTCGCGTCAATTTCGTGCAGAGCACAGCTGCCCACACCAAAAGATTTTTAAAAAAGGGCGTGCTGTATGCCGTCTTGCCTTTGGGTTCTCTGGCCCACCTTGTTTTAGTTAATTAACCAGGTTGATGGATTTCACATGTTCACGCAATGTCAATGCCGGACGAACCAACCCCCACAAAGCAAACTGGGTGCTTCTACGCCACCAGTCGGCTGACCACAGGAGCTCAGCAAGCTTCATGAGAATGAGCTGAGGGTCATGAGAAGCGAGATCCAGCAGTCACTCAGGTTGAAACTACAGTTGTTGTGGAACTAGTAATGTCAAACAAAAACTGAGGATACGATTGGCTACCAATTGGCCATAGCATCATGAATTGTGAGTTCTGATCGCAGAAGAAGGGGCTGGGGTCAAATCTGTGATTTAACCCGTTTGTTTTGGGGATGTTAACATACGGAATTGCCAGCTATTTTGGTGCGAACAGCATGCTGCCAGGCCCATTTGCTCATAAACAGTCCGTTATCGCCAATTATCGCCATAGGATGCCACAGGTTAGTGCATGGGTTAGTGAAATTTTATTACTCAGTGTTCCCGTGCTCGGAGATGCTCTTGGCCCACACGCAGCCTGTAGCTGATTACTACAGATTGGTTTCGGACCCCCATCAGCCTGGTAATTTTTCGTTACCCCATGCCCTCATGGAAACGCTGTGTCGGGCCATGGAGTTTCTGCAGCCTTTCGACATAGGATTAGACATGGCCCAATCGTTGCCTTCTTCGATCTTCTGCGTTACATGTAAGGGCTTACTGTAAGGCGTAAGGGGGTGTCGTTGGAGGGCCTCACCTTCAGTCTTAAGCCCCAGATAGCCCCAGGCTGCGTGCTGATCCTTCGTGCAGGATTTTTCCACGGCATCTTGGCAGATGTGGCAGCAAACGTGAGTTTGCCTCATATGGGGATGGCCCCACAACCCTTTTGACATTGTTTGACTGGTGATCCCAAGCATGTTTTATTCTGCATCCACCCCAAGGTCCTAGGACGTATAGGATCCCAATCGACCAATCTTTGCAGGAGTGAATGAAACCGCCAACAAGTTTTCATGGTGAAATCATCCTTGGCACGGCAGACATATCCCAAGCCTGCGTTAAGCCAGACGTCGCATGATGTGAGGCCTTCTGGTGACCTGGTGCTGCCCAAGCAGCAGGCACCTGACAAGTCTCGGGTTTGATCCAATCCGTTTCACTTGGGTTCTTTGAGATTGAACCTCCCCCACAGGAGCTGCTTCAAACGGCAAAAACTCCTAGATGTTGCATGATGTTGCTGTTGTTATATAATTGTTGTTTTTGGTCTTGACCATCATTTTTGCGCACCCCAAGTGCGACCCATCCCCATGATTTTGAAGCATCCAAGAAGCGTTGGATTGGTTTTTTAAGCGACAGTCCGTTGAAGGCCTTGTGCCCCAATATGGCGCCGTCAAATCCTGTGCCCAGCTTGGAGGTTTCTCGGCAAATCAAAAGTAGGGTTGCCATGAAGTTCTTTTGGTTGCTTCTGTGATCTTCGTAATTGCTTGGTGGTATTAGTATGTATTACTGCATTACTGTTGGTTCGAAATCATTTTCACAAAGCTCACGCATATACAATACACTTTTTTCTTATATATTTTTATATATTTTAATATATTTTAATAAATCATCGCCAATGTCGGAAGAGAGGGAGGAGGAAACATATTAATGCGCACAAATATATATATATATATAATAATTTATATATATATGTGTGTAACATCTAAATAGATGTAAAACTTCTCCCTTTCTCTTTCTTCTTTCCTCTCCCTTTCTAATTGTGCAGGGGGACACAGCATTTCACTGGGACTGTGTCCAACGAAGCTACCAGTGAAATGGGATATCCAGCTTGGCCAGCTGGACGTACCTGCAATGCGTTGATAATTTTTGTTTTCCTGACTGATTTGCATGTTACAGGACGCAGTTCCTGATGGATCTCTTCAAAGATCCAATTTTGTTTAGCGTGATACCTATGGTGACTCCGACAAGGTGCCATAGGGCCATTTGAGGCAACCTCGTTTGAGGTGACTGGAGACAAATCGACTACCGAATTTACACATTTTAACTTGGTAATTCGTTTAAGTAAAGGGTAACAGCTGGCCTTGCGTTTATCAGCCTTTTGCGATGTCCCGCCGATCCTGCGGTCCCTAGTGACACCTTGTGACTTGCATCTCTACCAGCGGGAAGCCGTTCGAAACAATCAGACACCTCCTTTTTCTCGCTGCAGATCAAACTTTTGAAGCGACACATGACCATGAAAGAAGTTGCAGGCAGGCACACGCTTTTCAGGTGTGGCCCTTTTCTTTTTGGTACTCTGGTGAGGTTGAACATATTGTGCACCTAATTCGTTGGAACTCGTATAGCTGTTTATGCCATTGCGGCACGACTTGACAACGGTCCCGAAGGGGAGTAACGCAAGACCTCTAGGATAGGCGAAACTGAGTCCTTGTTTTGGTTAATTGTTTTGTTTTTTCACTCTCGTCACTAACTGCCGTAGATGGACGAAATATTCAAACCCCTTCTATCCGGTACAACCCCCTCGCCCCCAAAGTTCAATGTTATTGTAACCTGAAGTGCGTTAGCCCCAATGGACGAAAAAAAATCAAACCCCTAACATCACTTTTGCTAACACGCGCGCTGAAACATTGAGATTTGGGGGTGCGGGGGTTCAACATAGTGCGTGCTGCAGGGTTTGAATATTTTTTCCATCTACTGTAGTCCCCTATTTGGTCCCTAATTCCTTTTCCCCCCGTGCCTCTCCGTAATGTGTTGTGGGTTTTAGGTGTGTGCTCTGTTTTTGTCAGGTCCGTTTCGCCGCGTAGGTTGGTTCTGGAGGTCCGTTCGTTCCCTTCCCCCCCCTGCGCTGTTTTGGCCTTTTGCCCGTCGTCTGTGTCCGCTTTTTTCTTCCTCTTGCCTTTCAGGGTTGGCCCGGCTCCGGCCGGGTGTGTGTTTGTGTGTAACAGTGTAACATCTAAATAGATGTAAAACTTCTCCCTTTCTCTTTCTTCTTTCCTCTCCCTTTCTAGTAGTGCAGGGGGACACAGCATTTCACTGGGACTGTGTCCAACGAAGCTACCAGTGAAATGGGATATCCAGCTTGGCCAGCTGGACGTACCTGCAATGCGTTGATAATTTTTGCTTTCCTGACTAATTTGCATGTTACAGGATTCAGTTCCTGATGGGTCTCTTCAAAGATCCAATTTTGTCTAGTGTGCGCGCGTACAATGCATGCTGCATCACTTTCCTGCATGTGTGCCCCATAGTCTTGTGATTTTTCTGTTTTTAGAGGCTCCAGCTCAAGCTCCGCAATGAATCAACCGAAGTTTCATTCGCCGTGCTTGGATTGCTTTGATGTACTACTAATCCATGCACTTGTTTGTCTCCTATCGACTTTGGCAGGCTTGTTTCTGTGGTTGCAAGACACGTGTCATCTGATGCCCTTTACCAAGTATCCTCTTCTTAATCAATCTTACTTTTTCACACCATATCCTTCCATAGCTCATATAAAATTCACCAACTATTCACCGACTATCTTTTACGACTACCATCCTCAGAGCGGCTTGAAAAACATTTTTTTCGCTCTCGGGCCAACCGTCGTCTAGTTGGTGACTTACTGGAAGAAATTGACATGTGGGGTTATCCGGTCCTTTAATTTTGTCGCATGCCATGTTTCTACATGTTTCGACAAGGTGGAGATTGACATTCTTCCTCCGCTTTCAGAGCCACCCAGCCGCAGATTTTGAATCATCCAACTACGTAATTATGTGATTGAAGCACCGCTACAATGCTATACAAATAGTTTCAACATGTGATCTTCCGGTTGGATGTGGTTTTTTGAGGGTTGTTCATGAGGGGCCGGGGCGCCATTCTTTTGTGATGTGAAATGCCCAGGGAAGAGAAAGAGGCGAGCGGCGCTCAATGCACTGTGACCTCGAGATATGGTTCGCTTGGCCTTCCCAATGGTTCTCTGTTGAAGGGGAATTTTGTTGTTACAGAATGCTGCCACCCGCGCTGTGGTGCTGGAGTCTGGAGGTTTCTGTTATTGTTGTGATTGGGTGGAGTGGTGTGGCTCTCGCGCTTTCACCTGGGCAAAGAAATTGAGTAGGCCGCTGGATAGTTTTTCAGTGACCCGAATTGATACTTGGTCGATGGAACCACCTTTAGATCGGTCAGCATTTCGGATCATTGTAATGTTCCCAAAACAACGCATTGATTTTGCAAGTGGCACAGATGTGAGCCACTGTCACCCTTTTACATGCAGGCGTCTGTTGGACGTCGCCCTTCTCGAACATCTGTGCTTCCTGGCAATAATATCTACAGGGAGTTGTGTTGTGCTCATATATTCGGTTTGTTCGTTTCAAATGACTAGTTGCAATTTTCCATACCACCCCCAGATGCGTAGTTGACTTCTAGAATTTTTAACGGGCTTGCGGCTTGAAACATTGCAAGCCACCAGCCGCACTTTGGAACGATGAATTAGAAGTTCACAATTTCATGGTGTGTTCATCCCAGGTTGGATCAACCAGAAATCGTCAACTAATGTCATGCCTCGGTGTTTTGCCACCAAAGCCTCCCATTATGGATTTAAGATAGTAGTCATTATGATGTATCAATATACAAAATCGTCCATGCAAACATACTATATTGATGCATTACTTTTCATATTTTCATGTTATAGAAAGTGATATGCATAACAAAAATACATATATATATATACATATATATATACATATATATACATATATATATATACATATATATATACATAATTATACATATATATATACATATATATATACATAATTATACATATATATACATATATATATATATACATATATATATACATATATATATATACATATATATATATAGCGTCAAAATATCAGCACTGCAGATAGACAGCAGAATGCGGGGATATTTCTACATGACGAAGCTTTCCTCCCAAGGCGGGACATGGAGGAACGCAGTGAGGATCGAAGCAGCTATGCGAGCTATGGACGTAGCCCTAGCAGAAAGGGTACCAATGACTTGGCCAGAGAAGCAGCAAAAGAGACTCGGCGCAAAAAATTAGGTTGTTGCTTTTGATTTGAACTAGTTGGCATCACTAGCTGATAAGCTACGATACACACGGCATTATTTGTTTATTTGTTTATTTGTTTATTTACACTCTGGTAAACTAACGTGATGCAAATTTCCCGCGTATAACGATAGGTTTTTCCACGTTAGGTATGTGTAAAATGGCCATATCCCGATGATAGCCACGTTAGTTGCGTCCTCCTTTTGATAAATCTATGTTATACGTGCGGTGGAGAACAGGATGATAGCCACGTTAGTGGGCTTCCTTCCATGTTGGAAACCTTGAATGGTGTAAAATGATAGCCACGTTAGTGGGCTTCCTTCCATGTTGTAACCTTTGAGCTGTAAAATGATAGCCACATTAGTTGGTTGTCCTTGGCCAGGGTCTCTGGGGAACATGCTGGTCTGGGAGACCCAAGTGATAGTCACGTTAGCACTGTAAAATTCGAAAACGCACGGTTACGTTAAATTACCGGAGTGTATCTTATTTATTTATTTATATATATATATATATCCAGGCAATGTTAGGAGTGAACTGCACAGGGCCGGAACATCTGCATTTATTTTTGCTGGTGGGACCCAAAAAAAGTGATTATTACAATGACGGCAGCAAATGAGCACCCGAGGGCCCGATGGCCAGGGTTTTAACCCATACGTAGGCGACAGTATTGTGTCGTTGTGTGTATGAGTCGTTGTGCTTGGAAAGTTTTGTAAGGGTTGTTTGCAGACACCATGTTGCACACCACACATGCCTTTGCTGGCGGGGTTCCGTAAGAGAGTTTGCTCCAGAGTTTCATGCCATTTTGGTAGTATTTGGTCACGTGGGTCAACAAGTTAATTGGCTCAACAAAGACAAGATTGTGTATAGATTGCGCATAGATTGTGCGGATTGTCTAGACGCCAAGATGATGGGACAAAGCCGCCTCTTGGTTCTCATTTTCGCCTGTGGCATCACCTCAGCAGCTGCATCTCATAAGCGTGGGATTGCGAAGGCCAATCTCCAGGAACACCAGTTGCATGCCCTGAAGCAAGGCGTGTCCTGGGGCTACAATTGGGAGCTGAATCCACGAATGCAATGGAACCGTGCCCACATGGATTTCTTTCCCATGGTGCACAACAACAACTTCCCACGAAACGCTGGGGGTGGGCAATTCCGAGCCTTGTTGGGCTTCAATGAGCCGGACATCCACCACCAGGCAGCTATGAACCCATGGCACGCCGCAGCCATCTGGCCAGAAGTGGAACGCGTGGCACGAAACTACGGAGTGCAGACCTTGGTCAGCCCAGCCATGTGCGGAGACATTGGCAAAGGCACTTGGTGGATGGGAGAGTTCTTGAAGGCCTGCAAGGGTTGCCGCGTTGATGCCGTTGCCATCCACAGCTACTGGTGCAGCCTTTCGGGACTGCAGAATCTGGTGGAGAACTACAAGAAGTTCGGCAAGAAGATCTGGCTCACCGAGTTCGCCTGCGCAGATCAGAACTACGATGTGTCCATGCAGGGTCAGATCAAATTCATGAAGGAAGTGGTGCCATGGTTGGAGCGAGAGCCGGCCATTGAGAAGTACCTTGAAAACCAAAATTATGCCGAAAAATTGGTGCTTCTGGGTGCAACAGTTCTCGTCCCAACTTATTATAGACGTTATTGCATGATATTGCATTTGGGAGGGGTTCGTCTCAGTTATACCAAAACGGTCCCAAAGCAGTAGTTGACTGACATTCCCATTTGCCGAAATTTTGGGGAATAATAGCGGAATTTCCCGGAAGGAGATTTGCAAATAAATTTTGGGAAACTTGCGATTTTGTTCTTTATATTTCTTTATGAGATTATTTGTTTTGGCTTTAAAATCCACCATGACAATTGTATATAATTTTACACGTTGGATTTCAAGGTACGCATGGTTCAGCTACTTCACCAACGAGTGGTCCTATGGCATCACCAATCCCAACCCAGATGCGGGTCTTGTGAACTGGAACGGTGCATTGTCCGAGCTCGGACGTGTCTATGTGAGCCTGGGGTCAGGGCGACGGCTCACAGGAAACGAGACTGAGAATGTCACCATGCCAGAGTTTGAATCAAACTACACCGCGCCCATTTTCGCGTGAGGGAACTTGGAGGAAACCAATTCTTAAGGATCTTTGGGTTGAAAAATGAATCTCTGTCACATGTTTATCGCAGAGTTGTTGCAGAATGTGACCCTTGAAGTTGGTCCAAGATCCCAAGGAATACCCAATATTTCTGCGCCAAGCAAATGCAGCAATACCAAAAATCGTTGCACCAATTAAACCTTGCCCGGCCCATGGCCAACACGCAAGCTAATCCCGTTTTGACGCAGTGCAAAGCCTGCGATTTTTTGGGGATGTGAGGCCACTGTGGTGACGATGTCGCAGTGGCCAAGTCCTCTGCTTGTTTGGCAACTGGACTTGCCAGGAAACCTGCTCCCTCCATGGGCATCAAACTTGTGCCCGGGGGACTTGTGTTTTAATTACAAAGGAAATTCACATTCTCGCCAGTCGCCAAACCATGTTAGAACAAGCTATAGCATGGACAGGGTGCGACATTTTGCTGGGCCATGAAGGAGACAAAATGGTTCCTTGTGGGGTCTTGTGGGCTCGTCAAGCATGCATGTCCACATTCATTGATCGGGAAAATCCGGTCATCGATTGGTATATTTTTTCTCAAGGGATTTTATACCAAATAAAAACACATACACCGACACAATTTGGGTTGGTGATGGTGACCATAATTGTGGACTCCCCATTGCTACCATGGGTTCTCTTTTTGCCACATCACCAACATCCATGGCCCCAAGGCCATGATGTTAGGGCAACTGTCGTCACCGCCAGCGGCCTGCAACAAGAGCAACAAGAGCGACGATGAGACGCCCAGCAGAAAAGAAAGCTTCTACAGTGGCTTGGCCGAAGCTTTGGGTTGCTGAGAGTTGACCCAGTTACATCCTTTCAGCTTCAGTTATAAGCTTCAGGTTCAGTTTAGAGTTCAGTTTAGACTTTGAGGTTGAGTTACAAGAGTCACTAGCCACTCAAAGCTTGGAACTTGCCAGTGGGGGATGGGCAAACCTGAGTCGGGTTGTTGGTTTAGTTTAGGAATGTTTAAGCGCACATCAATACGTGGAGCTTTTTGCCGTAAACATATATGATCAAATAAATAATACATACATGCACACACACACACATATATGAGCCACCGCAAAAACCCCGGCAATACTAAATATGTATTGGACGGACATTGGTTTATGGAAATTGATGGAAAATAAACACACACGGTAAGCGATGGGACCTTCCCAAATTAGCGATACCCCTTTTCAAGGTTATGTCATTGTATTTCTCTAATATCCACATTAGCGATACCCAAATTGGACGTTGATTTCTGTGAATTATATATATATAAATGTAGCAGTTTCCTGCAAGCGATACCCCCCAAGTTTACCATATATTATCATTATTGTCAAACGTGTGGTAAGCGATGGGACCTTCCCAAATTTGTGGATGTCCTTTCGGTGAACCTAGGGTTTTCGAGATTATATATATATATGTGTGTGTTATGTATAATATTTAGCAGCCACAGTCAAAAGAATACCGTGTACCCAGCATCGGCCATATAATACATTTGTATATATATATATTTTTCTCTTTTACAAATGTTATACATGTAATGTGTGTGTGTGTGCGTTTTATTCCCCACAACTTTGTGTGGGGTTCTTGTTTTTGATTCTGTATCCCGGGTGCCTCCCGCCTCCTCCTCCTCCTCCCTCCTGTCACACACCATCTTTCACACACAACTTTGTCACACACCATCTTTCACATACAACTTTGTCACACACCATCTTTCACATACAACTTTGTCACACACCATCTTTCACATACAACTTTGTCACACACTATCTTTCACACACAACTTTGTCACACACTATCTTTCACACACAACTTTGTCACACACTATCTTTCCCACACAACTTTGTCACACACCATCTTTCACATACAACTTTGTCAACCACCATCTTTCCCATACAACTTTGTCAACCACCATCTTTCACATACAACTTTGTCACACACCATCTTTCACATACAACTTTGTCACACACTATCTTTCACACACAACTTTGTCACACACCATCTTTCACACACAACTTTGTCACACACCATCTGTCACATACAACTTCGTCACATACCATCTTTCACATACAACTTTGTCACACACTATCTTTCACACACAACTTTGTCACACACCATCTTTCACACACAACTTTGTCACACACCATCTTTCACATACAGCTTTGTCACCTACTTTGGCACAATCTCACATCCATGACCCCGCGTGGCAGGCGTGGCATTTGGTGACATCCACCTTAATTTCACGTGGCAGGTGTGGCACAATCTCACATCCACGGTCGTTTCCACACAAACTTAACATACATTGACGTACAATAACTTCACACACACGGCACTTCTGCGAGGCAGGCGTGGCACTTGGCGACATCCACCTTGATTTCACGTGGCAGGCGTGGGACAATCTCACATCCACGGTCGTTTTGCGTGGCAGGCGCCTCACTGGCACTCATGGCACTGGGTGGCGCCCTTGGGCCCGGTATAGTCGCGCGTGACGCCCGTGACGCCGCGCCAATTCTGCGTGGCAGGCGTGGGACTTGGTGACATCCACCTTCGTTTCACGTGGCAGGCGTGGCGCAATCTCACATCCACGGTCGTTTTGCGTGGCAGGCGTGGCACCATCTTTGACACACCCTCTTTCACACACCACTTTGTCACCCACCATCTTTCACGCACCATCTTTCACACACCACTTTGTCACCCACCATCTTTGACACACCATCTTTCACACACAACTTTGTCACACACCATTTTTCACACACCACTTTGTCACACACCATCTTTCACCACACCATTTTTCACACACACAACTTTGTAACACACCATCTTTCACACACACCATATTTTACACCCAACTTTGTCCCACACCATCTTTGACACACCATGTTTCACACACCACTTTGTCCCACACCATTTTTCACCACACCATCTTCCACACACCATCTTTCACAACACCATTCTTCACACACACACACAACTTTGTCACACACCATCTTTCACACACCACTTTGTCACAGACCGTCTTTCACACACAACTTTGTCACACGCTCTCTTTCACACAGAACTTTCACCCACACCATCTTTCACCACACCATCCTTCACACACCACTTTGTCACACACCATCTTTCACCACACCATCTTCCACACACCATCTTTCACCACACCATTTTTCACACACAACTTTGTCACACACCATCTTTGACACACCATCTTCCACACACCACTTTGTCACACGTTCTCTTTACACACAACTTTCACACACACCATCTTTCACACACTGCTTTGTCACACACACGCACCATCTTTCTTCGTCACACACCATCTTTCACATTCCACTTTGTCACACACACACAACTGTTTTAACTTCTCGATCCTTCACCGCCTCCTTTCCCTTTCCTTCCTTCCCCGTCCCTGCTACAACCTTTGATGCTCATTTTTGGAAGAAGTTGACTTGTGGGGTTATCCGGTCCTTTAATTTTATTTCTCTCTCTCTCTCTCTCCCTCCCTCTGTGCAGAAAACAAGTTCCATATGTGATGAAGTCATATCATTTGCCGGGCGAAGCTACCAGATCCAATACAAGGGGGCCTTTCTCGTCGTTCATGCGAGGCAGGAAGGAGACGGATCAAAGTGGCGGGAGCAAAAACAGCCGCAGCGGCAGCAAGTCCAAGGGACTGGAGAAAGAGAAGTTTGCCAAGCAGAAGGCTGGGCGTATGGATGGGGTATGGGTGCTTCAGGACTAATGACCATGCACACACACTCACACTTGTCTATGTTGGGGTGTCGCTGCTTTAAAGAGTTCTTGTTCAGACCTTTTAGGCCTGGGTTTAGAGGTGCGGGCGTGGATTCAGGGGTTTGCGGGTTGGTTTGTAGGGCTGGGGGGTGAGTGCACTTATTTGACAGTCATTGTGTGTAGTTGTTTGTTTGTCATTCCTTCTTATACGTTTTTGCCGCTACTTGTCATTATTTGTCATTCTGTACCTTGATCTTTATATTTCTTATATATGTATATTATATATTCATCTATCATCTATCAATATCTTTACCACCTACTGTATCCATTTATAAATCCATCTGTCTATGCATCTATCCATCTATCCATCCAGTCATCAATCCATGCACCTATCATCCATCCATACATGCACTCATCCATGCATAGATTTATCCACCCATACATACATTCGCCAATCCATCGGTCCATTTGTCCAATATACCCATCCATCATCCATGTATCAGTCTATAGTATCTATAGTATCTGATCTACAGGTATCTATAGATTCTATAGTGCCTATGACTATGGCATTCTTCAGATATAAGTGATTGGCTAGATAGTTTAGTTTCCGTTTGATTCGGTTCGTTTCAATTTGATAGGATGGGATAGCATAGGATAGACAAGATAGATAAATAAATGGTGGTTCCAACACGCAACCTTCAATCGATGATGATTTATGACCCCCAATGATCCACACTATTTCTGGTGTTTCATGTTGTTTCAACATATCAGGTCAGATCTTGGGATCTTGGCTCGTCTCTAGGAGGACTCTGAAGCGAAGTCTCAATTCGACCTCAGTGCCGAGCTGCCTTCCGATGCCACCTGCGCCAAGTATTTGGTGAGCGACCGCCCCCTGGCCGCCTTTCGAAAGAACATGCTGGAGCCATTTGTCTTGCCATAAACGCGGGAACATGCTAGAGCTTCTAGCCAGATGGAGAGAATGTAGAGTATCTAAGCCACTAATAGCTAGGATGGTTGAACGGAGACTTGTTCTGGTTGCTCGTTTTAAGTTATTTTAAGTATGGACGCTCCAGAGGATTTATCGGCAACAATAATAGTTACAGTGGGGATTTAATATGCTTTGTATATGCTAAATTAATAGTATAGCCACAGTAGTACTGGCCAGCCTTGTTCAGTGATAGACCGCCTGCCGGATGCGCAGTTCACATCAAGGGCCTGGATTCCAGCCACGCCCCAGGTTATGAGCTGATTCTTGGAGCTGTTGTGCTCTCAAGTGTGGTAATCATGGCCGCAGATTTCCATTTCACAGGCCTGGATTCCGGATATTAAAATTGGATCAAAAGCACAGACCATGCAAGGGACTACGATGAAGGCCTTGCTTCCCAATGCATGACATCTGGATCGATACATCATGATACCTCCGAGTTGTGATGCCACCATTCCAACAATATGTTGCTGTAGATACTTTAGCCCACCTGTTCAAAGCCGGTGCCCGCCACATGCAGGATATGTCATCGGGCAAGAGATTGGTTTCAAGGACATGTCAAGCCTGCCAACCGGCGACGAAAGTCCAGGTGCGGCCGCAGGACCGCAGGACCGGCCTTGCACAGATAGCTGACATCATACATGAAAATAATATAAAATAATAGGGTTTTCCATTATGAACCATCTACTTTGGGGTACCCCCATTGATGGAACCCCCAATATTTGTATTGATATGATATATTGTCCCATTGTTATCTCACAGCCTTTTCCGTGCCACAAACTGTCTTCAAATGTCTTGAAGCCTCGCTTGCCGCTGCCAGCTTGGATCGCGTATCTCACTCTCTTCATGGACATTTTCTTTTTTCTGGAAGTGGCAACGCGAGTTGCTTGGCCTGGGAGGAGTTGCAGTTCGAAGACCATTGTTGCAGCTTCAGAATATTTCGGAACTGCTCAGACCTTTTATACATTTTCATGTGGGCCTGTCTGAAAATAGAGTGCCCCAACATCCTATGGTGAATCATCACGTTCTCATTACATTGCCAAGGTGTTTGTGCTGCGATGGGTCTTCTTCAAGCTCTGGGTAAACTGGTTGGACCTCATCGTTGCTACATGGCTTTAAGCGGCACGGCACGCGCTGGCAGAGCCATGAACCAGTTGGACGATGTTGAAAATCAACGTCAAGGACTGCGTAGATTACCATCCAAAAACGAGAATGTATCGAAATGAATATTCTAAGCTAATATCACGCTTACTTTACCTTCTCAAATGTGTAAATCGAATTACTATAAATTGAAATGCATGTCGCTGTGCCTTCAAATGTGATGAAAGCAACGAGAATGGCCAGGCAACCCAGTATGATCCAAGTCTAGGCAAGTCATTGTTGCTGACCTCACCATACGAGTGCTATAAAAGTTGGCTACTGGGAAAACCCACGGACCACCATGGGCGAACTACAAAACATGCTGCTGATTCGGATAGGGTACTAACATTTGCAATATTTGCCAGTTCTTTTGAGGACCTTTTTTGGGGGTGCATTTTTCTCAATCCAAATGTGTTAGTCTTCAGGGTGGTTTCGCTGCGGCCTGCGTTTCCAGGTTTCTCTTGCACTCGGAGCAACTCGGCTTTGGGGGCTTGCATGCAAGCAAGCTTAGTTTTGACAAGGAGATAATTAGTCACGGTATGGCAAGCCTCTTTTTACAATGGAGCCAATGACAGCGCCAACCAGGATTAATTATCCATAACCCCCTTGTTAATTAAGATTAAGGGAGGTCATCATTTTTGATAGTAATGCGCCGCTCCTGTGGGTGTCCTCAATCGGTTTCTTTTCGATGACCTATAGTAGGTCCTGACTGAGTTGTGTTTTCAGAGAGCAGAATCTCTCAGAAAGTGTAGTTGTGCAGAGAGTGCCTTGCTGGGTCGACACAAACGGGCACTATGTATGACGGGCCATTGGCATTCCGTTTGAATTGATTCCCTGGTTGTTTCAGAGCCACACGTGGGTGTCATTTGGGTGTCAAATTTCCCTGCAGGTGGATATCATTGGTGGCCTGAGCGCTGGTTTCAACGTGGGGGTTATACGTCTGCTTCGGCTGGCGAAAATTGCCCGGGCTTTGAGCAGCTCCGACGAAGAATGGGCACCTTTGAAAGTGGACGTGTGATGAATGAGGCATTTATCTTCTGGTAATCTGTTCCAGGTTGCTATGGAAAATCACAATGTTTAATAGGTAAATGATCTATATCGATGGGCCATGTTCAATCCCTATGTTGAATTACTAGGGGGTATCTATCATTGTGTATCTGAGAGATCGGTTGAAACCTGGCATTTTCCATTAACGGGGTTGAACACCCAGTACCACCAGCTGTTTTGGTGTTCACCAGGTTGCCAGGTATTTGGCACATAGCCACATAGCCATATTTGACAACTGTGTAGTATTGTATAACCATGTGTTTATTGAAAAGAAATTCTGGCTATGGATTGACTGATCTCGCTATCAGAACTGGCTGGTGGGTTCAATCGTTTTTAGTTCCACGCCAACACATGAGATGACAATACCCAACACACCCTTATTTCCAGGAGAGTTGAGACATGTTGAGCCACCAATCAGGCTGGTAGATTCCAGTCATGGTAGCTGTCAGTTTAGCATTTTCTTGAAAGACGTTTCCGGAGTTTATTTATCGATTATGAATGTTTATTAGATCCTACTCCGATTTCTTCCTGCTGATTATTTTTCAATGATTTCATATGTGTCATTGTTGCATGCAGACAGCGAACAGATGTTGGTTTTGGCAAAGTGAATATCATTGGAGATATCCATATATTCAAGTGGCATTTTTATTGGACATTCAATGATGACGCACCATAAGATATGGGGTTGCCCTATTTTGAGACAATCCAAAACGTATACCTATTTTTTTACCTTAAAATTGAGAAAGCAGACCAACTCACATTATTTCCATGGCCTGGGCCCTTGCTGCCTTTGCAGCTGGGTGCATTAAAAGTTGTGCTTCATGTGCTTTAAGATGCAAACACATATATACATACGTACGTACGTACGTACGTACATACATACATACATACATACGTACATACATACATACACACATACATGCATGCATGCATGCATGCATCCATACAAACAAACATGCATTCATACATTTACACGCACACACACACATATATATATATATACGGCAAATGCCTGGGCTTTGCCCGGACCCGCAATGACGACAGGCGACGCATCATCATCATCATCATCAGAATTAAACCCTTATTGAAGATCTTCAATGAATGTAGAAGTGTAAGGGGGGGCGGAGAAGTAAACCCTTATTGAAGATCTTCAATGAACGTAGAAGTTTAACGGGGGTGGGAGTTTAATATTACCTAGTACCGTTGTTGATCTTCCCAATCGAATGTAAAGTTTAATGGTGGTGGGAGTTTAATATTCCCTAGTACCTTTGTTGATCTTCCCAATTGAATGTAAAGTTTAACGGGGGTGGGATTTTTACATTCCCTAGTGCCTTTGTTGTTTTTCTCATGGGAATTTGAGGTATAACCGGGGTGGGAGTTTAATATTCCCTAGTACCTTTGTTGTTTTTCCCATAGGAATTTTGTGAAGTTGCATCAACATTTGTTTGGGAATGGGGAACCTCTACGCTGCAACGCCTGGGCTTTGCGCGTATATATATAATATATATATATATACATGACCTATATATGGTCCAGGTGCCAAATCTGTATGGCAATTAATATCAATTAATAAATATAATATATATATATATAATTATATATATATATAGAAATATGTCTATATATATGTGTGTGTGCAGTTTTGTCCCTGGGTAATTGTTTTTCATATCCATTATTTTTTCTTCCCCATTAGCATCAGCAGCAGCTGCCGGCGCCCAGGAGTGGTTCGAATGCGACGGGCACTGGAGTCACTCTCATTGCTGCTGCGCTGTGTGCATTGACTGCAGTAAGCAGCAACACCCGGATGACGAGTGACTGCAACATATGCAAAATGCATCAAAATGCCAAGCCGCAGAAGATGAGCCGTGGAATTGTCCATGGAATATGCAAGAGAATCCATCATGATCCATCTAAATCATGTACTGTACTTGCATATACATATGGATATGTCTATGTATATACATGTATATACATGCATATGATTGTATATGAATATACATTTGACATTTGAATATGCATGTATATCTGTATATCCATATGTGTGCAGATGTGTGCAGCTTGGTCCTTGCAAATATATAATATATTATAGGTTCATCGTATATGTAACCAAACAAATTGTTTGCGGTTCAAAATTTAAGATCCGGATCAAGGCCGATCCATACCCGATCCATTGACACATGCGCCCCCGTCATTCCGGGTTTGTTGACGGCTGAGGTGCAATCGAGTCTGCAAGTGCTGTTTTGGTCTTTAGGCCTGCTGGGCGTCATTCAGTGCATCGCAGGCGGGACGGTTCTCTGAGGCTGCGCCGCGCCAACGATGTCTGATACTGAGAACCAATGCATGTCTCACTGCGCTGTCTGTCCGACTTGGATTTCTGTTTGTTGTCATTTTTCTCTGAGAATTTAGCTGGCTCGTAATTACTGTCGTTGGCAGACCCGGTCGTTGGGCTGGTGCTTTCAGTGGTTGTTTATTTTCAACTTTACTTTGGGATGATGATACCCAAGGACTACTATTTCCAGGAGGGGTTAAAACCAGCAACCTGTTCTGCTTTGCTGCCAACATGAACTGCAGGCATGGTCATAGGTCAGCTTCTGGTTCCCTACATGCGGGATACGTCCTATGATGCATTTCAGCTGCACGAAGTGAGAAGCACGCATGGATTTTTGAGACATATGTAATCATAATTTTCATAAGTATGGGCGTTAGAAATCTATGGCGTGCATCACTAAATGGGGACTACTACCCCTGTTATGGCCAGTGACTTGGGAAATGGTCTGTAGCAGCTTAGCATCTCCTGGGGCTCGGAGAGTGTGGTGAATGGAGATGTATGGCTTGAAAACTATCATGTGAATATACGTGCAACATACATACGTATATACACACACATATATATATATATAATAATAATTCATAATACCTAATGATAATAATAATAATGAATATATTATGTATAGACTTACATTACATATCAGTACAAAATTAGATACAGGCCTATCTATTTATAAATATAATCTCTTTGACTGCTAGAACATCGGAACATTCAAGACTCCAAGCGCTTCGCCCGGCAGGGCCTTTTTTGTGTTTCACTGATCTGAGGTGGAGGGCCGACATGAAGTCTACAAGTACTTCGGGACCTTCAGCCGGACATTCCTCACAATGTTTGAGGCTAGACAGCTAAAGCTTTTCTCTAGCCAGAAGGTTCATTTGGACGGTTGGAAGTGTCATCCGGGGTGACGTTTAGATTTGCCTTCCGATGTATAGAAGCTGGCAGCAATCGGTCCGTTTTGGATGTCATTGACCATTGCCCATTTGTCGCCGCTTTGGCTCCTCCAAGTGTTGCCGCTGCAGGTTCTTTTTGCAAACTGGGCGATTCCTGCGCGAATCTGTGTGGAAAACGTGGCTTTGGCTGACATGATTCCATTTGAATTTCAGCAAAGATGGGGGTGAAATTCGGTTTAATGGGATTGACGCTTCCATGATTTGCAGTATGAGCTGTGACTCAGAGAACCGCTTGCAGATCAAGGTCCTAGGTGAGGTGATGTGGGACCTGTCAGCCCAAATCAGCTTGCCAAGTCATTGGTGATCCCAAGTTCCCAAGATCCAATCAACTGCCACATGTTTGGGGTGGCTGAAGCAGCCACCAGCTGAGGTTGGTGAAGTTTTTATTTACGTGTTCATCTTCTATCGTTGTTTTGCTTCTCGGCTGCACTTTGGCCGCCGGAGCGGAACCCAGTTGCCAGGCCATGGTGCAGCTGTGCTGTGTCAGGTTGGCTATGCAGTGCTGAATGTGGTCACTTGGCTCCCTTGGTTCCGAGAACTTCCCGCCGAGAACTGCGCCAATTTTTGGCGGGATATGTATGGAATATGTATGGTATATGTATGGAATATGTATGAGATTGTTGACTTGCATGCCTTCCAAATCGTATCAAATCGTCATGAGGTTGTGTGAGGTTCGAAGTTGTTGGACTTCCCGAGCAGATGAACCTCTTAGCCACACAGCAACTCAACGGGTAGGATCCAGCTCAAGATCTGACAGATGACCCATTGAGCTGAGCTGTAGTTTGCCACCGTAGGTGTCCCATTGATCTGTATCCTTGGCAAACCTAGTGATGTATGCACCACGGTGCACTCATACCTCCCGCCAGAAATGGCTCAGGTATCAGCGGTTTTCGTGCAACCTGGATGTGGTGGAGATGTTTTTTCTTTTCCCCTTAAGCGGTTTAACCATGTTTAACCATGTTTAACCCACCGGTTGAAGACTCGGAGAATCTACCCTGCTCTACTGGAATCTACTGGAACATTTTTTAATGGCCCCTTGAGCAAAGCCAAGGCAACAAACTATGAAGGTTGCACAGCAGGATCAAGAGCCGCTTGGTCAAAAGTTTCAAGACTCTTTATCACGCTTAGTGGCAGTGTGCACAGCTGGCATCGCAAGCACATGATGTGATTTTCCAATTGCGACTGATTTGAGACAGGCTACTGATGCTTGACATTGTTTTTCAGGTATATGATGAACCTGAAGCAGAAGCAAGCAGAAGCGTATGCACAGAAGTTGAAGCGGTTCTTCATGACCTTAGATGCTTCAGGCGGTTCTGCAGACACGGCGGAACATTCAGCCTGCACGTGCTTCCACCTGTGCTCCACCTCTGCATGCCTTGCCGTACATCAAGATATACAGATATATACAGTATCAAGATGAAAGTCTGGTGAAATGTAGTGAAATTTCTTGATGCTTCTGCTATTTTCCGCTCACCAGCTGGAGTTTCCACAATGCCCAAAAGGATGCATTCGCATTCATGATCACTCATGCAAATGACCCATAATGTGGTAACCCAATGGCATATGCCATAAACATCATACACCTCCGATTGGGGATGGCAGGTGATGGTTTGGTCAGCTGGGAAGAGTTCAGCGTGCTGTTGCATGACCCACGGCTGCACGTTAGGTTTTCGGCCATATTCCGTGTACACGCAGCCTACGCGAATTAATCCCATCTCCCCATGATCACGTACCCGCCTAGAAACCATGATTCGCTGTTGGATCTGTTCATTTTGGGAGCCATTTCGAGGGTATTTATGGGTTACTAATTCCAGGAAGAGAAGACACTTTATGATTTTTGACAAATCAATACAAATCGAAAATCTTTAAAATTATTTGACACGAACTGAAAAGCGGCAAGACTGCACAAGAATGCATGCGGCTTGCCAATTTAATCCAATTTAGAAATTGAGGTGCGACTAAATTGGCAAGGTAGGAGCATGTGGTGAGCTTAGATGACTTGCCGTAGGAAAGATTTACTATGATTCATGGATATCCGCACTTGTAAATGGACATGTACAGTAAACATGATATCATCATAGTCAATGTTTGCACATGTCTTGGTTCATAGCCCACCTGTGCAACGATCAGGGGCAACTCAATGAGGAGCGTTCGAGCAAAGCCCGCAGAGAGAGAGAGAGAGAGTGTCAATTAGACATGCTATTAGATAACATTAATTAGATAGTAGATAATTTAACATACATGATACATCATACATTTGCAGACTACAACTCATAATATCTCATAATAATCATAGATCTACCGTGGAAAGGATCATGACATGGCGCCCAGGACCCCCAGCTGCAGATCTGGATGTCCACCTTGGACCTGGAAACGCATGACCTGGTGCAGTTGTCCCAATCTCAGCGGGGAGTTTTCGTTGTGGAATCCTCCGGTGATAAATTCAGACCCATGTGATTCATATCATGTCATATGTCATATGAGGGAGAGAGATAATCAATGAAAATTATATATGTGTCTTTTATATGTCTTTTATAATGTATACATGTATGTGCCAAAAAATGCCAAAAACACATCACAAAACAACCAATGTGTGTGTGTGTGGGTGTGGCTGTGGTATTTGCAAATGATATTTGCAAGCACGCCCGCAAATGCCCACGGCTTCGCCAGAGAGTTTGGCAAATACAGTATTACTTGCATCAAGGATTTGGGATGCAATGCTACTTTCAAATGACTTAAGCAGCTTCATGTGATGCTGCTTCTTGAGGTTTCAGATGATCGATGACGGAGACGGTGAGATTTCAGTGGAGGAGCTACTCTGTAGCAAGATGGTGCTAGGGTGATAAAAATGTGATTTTCGGCTTTCAGCAATATTGTGTGATATTGTTGCTTGAGTTCATTCATATTCATATTTTGTTTGCAGTTCAGCACGAAGTGGGCTGGTGGCGCAGTAGGGTTAGCCAGCCAGAAGCGTTATGAAAGCTTTGGGGTTCTGCCCCCTAACAATAGCGTTCACACAACCCCTGCTGTAGGGGTTGATGGTTGTTAAAGATCCTTAGCAAGGCCTGTGGTAAATTGGGGTCACCAAAATTTGGGACTCGGTAGCTGTGAGGTTTATCGATGGTGCCACGCGTTTGCGGGGCATGGCTCGTAGTTTGGATGTGGCACAAGTTCTGACCGGCATCAAGAAAGTGGAGCTCAAGATCGAGGACCGACCTCAAAGCCGCGCACTTGATTGGATAGTTAGTTTTTCTAATGCTAAACCGGGATACATACCGACATATACTATACAAATCTATACAAGTATGGGACAAGCCAGCCATAAGCAATAAGAACATATCAAAACATTGTCTGCAGGGTGATTCATGACCAACCTTTAAAACATATAGCTAAATTGTGCGCTTGACTTTAATTCGAGAGACCACTTTCTAAATCTGATTTCTTCTCTCAGTTGATTTTGGCATATTTTGGCTTTTGTTGGCCTTCGGCCCTTTCTAAGAGGCGGCTGGAAGAACAAATGGTTGGTTGAGTTTAACGCACATAGGGAGTCCCTTTCAATAAATTAGTCGATCTAGCTGTTCCATGCTGTTCCCATTGAAAAGTGCAACTTCACGATTACCCGGATCCACTTCGACCACCTCAAGGACTTGAAGTCTTTGGTGGCGATTGGAAAGCGCACTTCTTTCAGGTGCGGGGTAATGTGGGGCGTTGGCTCAGTGGAGATCAGTGGAACAGAGAAATTGACAGCTTCCGGTGGTGCAATTTTGATGCAAACTGCCAGTCGTTTCGAAGAGATGCTATGTTTTCCAGCAGAATGCACATGCCTTATGACTTATGAGCTTACAACGAGTTAAGACGCGTTAAGACGTATATGTTTTATCGTGTTATCACTGAAGAGCTAGAAGAGATAGGCCAATGAGATAGCCTGGGGGACAAATTCCCCAGTGCCCGCTGGAGGAAATCCTTCGACAAGGCCTGAGGGTTTCTAGGGTTGGATGTTGGCCGCAAATCTGTGGGAACCAGCTCAGAGGTACCCAAACTAAGGAGCAACACACTGGGAAATATGTCAATTAGAGTTTCAATTAGAGCGAATTCCAGTCTCATGAGAATGATTCACAAGAAAAAAATAGGGTCATTACACATTGGTTCATTGATGTATGTCTATCCCAACAAAAATCCTCATCGATTGGTCCCTGCAACGCTTAGCTGCCAGGGTTCGGGGAAGAACAGCGCTACGGCCCGCGCTTCCCCGGGCGAGCGAGCCACTCCGTCAGCGACGCCACTCTTCAGCCCGGAGCTCTTGGGGGCTTCACCGGAGGTGAAATCGCAGCTGGCCCAGGCTGACCAGGCTCATCGCATGGAAGACTTGGAGGGTTGGAAAATGTTGGAACATGTTGAAACCAAGTGCGAAAATCTTCTCCTGCGCGCACACACACAGACACCGACACGAACACAGACACAGACACAGAAACACGCACACACACACACACGCACACTCTATTTTTGTATATATATATATGTATATGTATATATATATATATGTATATATTTATGTATATATATATACACATATATATGATCATATATGTATATAATTGTGTATGATATATCAAACTCCGCAATGCTGCCAGCCTGAGATGCAAATGATCAGAGCTCTCTTTGTCAAGGCTACTTCAGCTGCGAGCCGCACTTCGGATGGACAGCTGACGACATGACCCAAGCACTGAGCGAACATGTGGACATGTGGCTTGGAATGGCGTGTACAGCCAAAGCGAGGGTCGACCACTATGCCGTTCAAGGCAACACCCATGATGTTTGACTAAGAACAATGCTGGTTTTTGTGAGATAATTTTGATGAATCTGAATCCAACCATATTGTTTATCACTTGAGCCATCCTTAGCTGTGTTGCTTGCAGAGGATTCTCAGCAGGCACCAGGAAATTGAGTTGAAGAGATGCTGAAAACTTCAAGGCTTCGTTTCAATATTTCAATTTGAGTTGCCCGAGTTCTCCATCGCCGGAGCATTGGAGCTCCTGATTCACGGCAGTGCCGCGTTCCATTGTGGTCAGCCGAGTAGGTGAGGTCACGGTGAGGTCTCCAACATTCCACCAGTGCTGAAGAGGATCAAGCAATGAGAAACAGAGTCCAGGGTGCAGGATAGTAAATATTCGAAGATATATTCAATATCAAGGAATATGTTGTATTGGGGGACGGTCTGACACTTTCTCTCTTAGCGGTTTGGTTGAATAGTTTCTGAAAATTTGATTTTGTATTTTCTCAAAGGGTCCCAGGATTTGAGGCCCAAGGGGGTAGAAAAAAGGAACGAACTGTGGAAAAAAAATGAACAGAAGAGGAACACACGCATATTCCAAAAGACCCAAAGCGAATGAAACAAAAAAGAAAAACAATGGAGAGAGAGAGAGAGAGAAAGAGAGAGAAAAGAAAAAAATGAACAGAATAGAAAATAATGGAAAACTCACCAACTGGTTCTTGGGCAGGCAACTAGATGGTTTTTTGGGCATGCAACTGATGCTTTTCAGAACCTCAGGGCTTGTTTCAAGCCCCTCCAGTGAGGGTTGTGAACCTTTCAAAACTGAAAGAGGAAACAGGAAAGGAAAAGGTAATAGTAAAAGATAAAAGCAGAGGAAACCATCATACCTGTAAAAACACAGGGATTCGCGCCCTCCCATGTTTTTACGAACTTCCACGATCCTGGAATGTTACTGTCATCTACTGTTCCCACCTGCGAACTGCTCTTGCTACCTCTCTGGATGACAAGATGACAAGACTTACCATGGACATTCGTCCGTGAATTGAATTCCCTTGAAGAAATAAATGGGGGCAAGTCAAAATAGGAGGTCCGGAACAAGCTCCGGGACCACACCCGTTCCATACCCCCGTTCCATACCTCTGATCCATACGTTATAATATATGTAATTATATATATCTATATACTATGTATACATATATATATATACAATTATATATATAATATATATATATATATATATATTTGATTATGTGCAATCTGATTTTACATTTGTACGCGCATATATGAGCGGACGTACATACATGAGTGCATACATGCAAGAATACGTTTACTATGCCCAAGCCCTGTGATTGTGTTGGCAAGTCTGTGCCTGCAGCACTTACAGCTGCTACACTATGTTGTGTGATGGTAGGGATGTGCTTGGCTGCTGCCAGCTGGCAGTCTAAGAATGGATTGCTTGTAACCCTCCCTCCCTCTCAACCTGTGGCAGGTTTGTGCCTGCACCACTTAAAGTTGCTGCAGGCTGTGGCACAGCTGTGGTGTTTGATTGTAGAGATGCGCTTGGCTGCTGCCAGCTGGCAGTCTAAGAATTGCTTGCTGCGCTATTCTCGCTCCAAACTGCGAATTTTGATAAAGATGTGCTGCGTGGTGGCAGTGCTGTGCTGGAGTGGGCCGTTTCGTTCCAGACCCCGTTCCATACTGTTCCATACCCGTTCCAGACCTGGACCACCCATGTACCACCCCTGACCCACTGTTGAACACATGGCAGGTTCTCACATAGACTGCTCGTAAGCCATCCTTTGCGCGTGGGTTATGGGAGGGTAGAGTCTTGCTATGCAGGGACACAATCTACCCCATAAGGACCTCGGAGTTTTAAGAGTAGGAGGTGGGACCTGCGTGACAGGTCTGAAGCTGAGTCGACAGCTTCACATGGTAGCCAGTGGGTGACACTGGCTACCGGTCGTGTCGTATCTAGTGCACGAGCACTAGCCATGAAAGGAAACCTGCGTTGAGCAGGTGTACAACAAGGATGTCGTGCAGATGAGGAGTAGCTTCAACGTGCATATCCTTGAGATGTATATTATATATGTTACATATAATGTGTATATATATTTTATTTATTTATGTATAGCCTATATTTCATCACACTCCAAAGGTCCGGAACAAGACCAGTTACGAAGCCCCTTCGTTCCATACGTCCGGAACACCGCGGAACGTTCCATACACAATTTTGACTCGGGACCAAATGGACAAGTTGACATATATCTTTATACAATAATATCACTTTAACAAAAGTGAGAACATAAACACATAATAATCACAAATATTCAACAACATTTTTCAATTACTTTACTTCGTGTGATGCCCACCGTGACATTTTTACATTTTCTTACTGGCAAATCTTCTGGCATTCTATCTGACATATCTTCTGGCATTATCTGGCAAATCTTCTGGCATTCTATCTGGCATATCTTCTGGTATATCTTCTGGCATATCTTCTGGCATATCTTCTGGCATTCTATTTGGCATATCTTCTGGCATATTATCTGGCAAATCTTCTGGGATTCTATCTGGCATATCTTCTTGGCATATGTTCTGGCATATCTTCTGGCATTCTATCTGGCATATCTTCTGGCATATTATCTGGCAAATCTTCTGGGATTCTATCTGGCATATCTTGTGTCATTCTATCTGACATTTTATTTGGCATACCTTCTGGCATTCTATCTGGCATGTCTCATGGCATTTTATCTGGCATATCTTCTGGCATTCTATCTGACATTCCATCTGGCATATCTTCTGGCATTCTATCTGGCATATCTCATGAGGTCCGGCAGGGAACACTTGGCATGGATACTCGCAGATGAGGTCCGGCAGGGAACACTGGGCGTGGCTGGTCGTGGTTGAGGTCCGGCAGGGAACACTGGGCGTGGCTGGTCGTGGTTGAGGTCCGGCAGGGAAAACTGGGCGTGGCTGGTCGTGGTTGAGGTCCGGCAGAGAACACTGTGGATCGCGGGTCGCAGTTGGACGAGGACGACGAGGACGACGAGGACGACGAGGACGACAAGGACGACAAGGATGACAAGGAGGACGAGGAGGACGAGGAGGAGAGGAGGAGGAGGAGGAGGACGAGGCAGGAGGAGGCAACTGACATAAAATCTAACAACCCTCACCTGGCAGGTGGGGAAAAATGCAAATAAACAAATCTGGAAGCCGTGTCTCCAAATTAGTTTCGCAACAATTTTAGCCAAGAATCGGCCCGCATTTGATTTGATGCATATACTGCGTACAAAAATGCAGCAAAAAATCTGGGGGCAGACATGGGCAGACTATGGCACGCTGGGATCACACTGAGTACTATCAGTACGGAGTATTCTTGTTCAGCGGTTGTATTTAGTGCCCCTTGGTAATTTAACATAGCTACACATAGCTATACATAGCTAACAGCTAACAAAACATTTCCATTTTTAGGTAAGTCAGCTATAAATGGGCAAACACACCATCTTCCATAGCTACGCATAGCTGTGTCAATCATATAGGACTATAGGAAGGTATCACGAAGTGATTCGCCTGAATTTTGTTTCAAATGTCCTCTTGGCAAGCACCCACTTGGCTGGCCCGGCGACCGCTGCCTTTCCGATTCCGAGAAAGACCAGGAAGGCAGGCAATGAGACCCAGTTTACTTTATACGGTCCAAAAAATGGTGATACTTTTCGGTAATCAAACATGGTTTGCTCATGTTTGCCCGAAAATCACCCTTTTGTTGGATCATGTTGGATCATTTTCCCATTAGAACCTCCATTTTCAGGAATAACAAACCATTTGTAAATGGTGCCGAACATGTTAGTTTGGAAAAAAACTGGTTGTTTTAATCCTGTGTTGATATCCTGGTTTGCCAGTACCCAAACCCCAGATCCTAATTGATCCGAATTGATCCTGGTCCTTTCTCCACTTTGCCTACGTTTCAAGGTTTGATAGTGATGGATCATCTAAGATGGATCCTGGGAAACCATCACCATGGAGTGGTGCAGGCATTCCCTGTAGCTGCGATTGGCCCAGGACGACAGTCCCAGGCCGCTGCT
Source organism: Cladocopium goreaui (assembly GCA_947184155.2). Classification (NCBI taxonomy): domain Eukaryota; class Dinophyceae; order Suessiales; family Symbiodiniaceae; genus Cladocopium; species Cladocopium goreaui. Next base: position 223,253 of record CAMXCT020006697.1, read on the forward strand.
GGAACCTCCAAAAACCGGAACCGATCTCCGAGGGAACCGGAAACAGGGGTGTCACATTGGGTCGACACAACCAGGTCGTCATGGGTCAAAATTGAGAACCCCAGAAACCTACGGATACCTACGGACCTACGAAGGGTAAAATTATTTTCCCGATCAAGAAAAAAATGACGCCTCCATTTTGAGACACATTACGAGTGGGTCGTCTCGGCAATCATTGTCCCTCACCACAACTTGGAGCACATCTTGGCCACAATCTCATAAATGCATGTCTAAGCATACTCTTAAAACAGATACGGTCTCCATTCTTTCTAATTATTGGATTTTAAATGAAGGCATCTGCGTCGGGAGCCAGAAAACCTTGTTCAGGGTTGGCCCTCCTTTGGACAGTATTAGATGTTCAAGGTGGAAATTCGGAAGATGTCCAACATGTCCAAGGCAGTTAAGAGCATAGTGTCGTTTGCGTGCCGACACGCGTTAAGACGTTGATTCAGAAGTGCTGGAATGTAGGACATATGCACCAAATGAAGTCATCAAAAATTATGGACCTAGTCAGGCTGATGATTCAAGCCTGGAGATGTCACAGGGACCCAAAAAGCATTCGCTTCATGGGACATCATGGGACCTGTTTGCTCAGAGTTGTGCTTTTGCACGTGCCTGGTTGTCTGATAAAGAACAGGGCTGAGATTTCCTAGACTCCTGTGGCAATAGGTGGCCATCTGATTTGTGGTCTCAATTTTTCCCAAGTCACAGCAGCAATCATTTTTGGGATGCTCTTCCAAATTCATGCACCTGGACAATCGGACGTTCTGCTCAGACATGCTTTGTGCAGCCAAACCGCAAGGTGGAAGATGGCCTGCACTGTGTACAATCATTGTTTCCACCAATTTTTGCGAGGGGCCACGATGGTACAGGGCAGTTGCAAGCAAACGCATTTTTTCAACCAAAATGAGTAAGCATGTAGTACAGCACATTTTTGGCGGTGATTATATATTGAATATTTTAATCATTGACCTACATTGTTTCTTCATGTTTCTTCAGTTTCTTACAGGGGTATGATGATTCAGATTCAGATGTTGCTCTTTTGAAGCGACAGCAAAACAACTCGGTCGCTGAGACGCTCCCAGAAACCGGGATGGCACCATGGAGGAGGAGGAGGAGGAGGAGGGAGTTGCATGTTCATTATATATCTGCCTACAAGACCTCGAGAATAGCAGAAGTGTAAGCTCATACCACTATGGATGGTGCGGGTGATATTTTGATGACAACTTACTCAAGCTTAGTCAATGCCTTGGTCGTGCCACCTTTCTGGTAGGTGAATGCCTACTTGCAAAGCTGTGGGGGCTTTGTGGCATGTCATGATGCTGGAAGCAAAGGAAGACTCTAAGCCTGACAAAGAGTTGTGAAACTGGAGCTCTTTGAAATGGGTTGGTGCGATGTTCAAACCGAAATTGACAATTGACAACGGGGAAAGCCCTGTGAATTATGAATCTCATTTTCATCTCATTGCTCGCCTGCTCGCATGCATGTAGTATACACTTCCACGCACACACATACATGGACAGGCAGACACACGCACAAACATATGCGCACATACTAGACAAGAATGGATCATTATATGATCCGGCAGGAACTGAATCCTGAAACATGCAGATTAGATATGAAACAACGAAATTAACGATGCACCCTACGAATAATGGAAGTCTCGGCGAAATTCTGAGGAAGGTTCTGATGCAGGCAATACAGATTGTGGCAACCGTGAAGAAATAAATAAATAGAAGTTGAGGTTCTTGGGTTGAGCCTCTTCCCATCGGCAGACATGGACAATTGAATGGAAGCAAACCCTGAACAACAGGTGATCACAACAACGCAGGTACGTCACTGGACGTCTCCAGTGATATCCTCAGGACACTGCAGAGAGCTTTGTTAAGTGGAGCTCTGCAGGCCTGCTCCACTCCCCTGCATTGAATTTAGAATTAGAAATGGAGAGGACAAAGGAAGAAAAAGAGAGAGAAGTTTTACATCTATTCAGATGTTACACACACACACACACCCGGCCGGAGCCGGGTCAACCCTGAAAGGCAAGAGGAAGGAAAAAAAGCGGACACACGAAGGGCAAACGGCCAGAAACAGCGCAGGGGGGGGGAGGGGAACAGACGGACCTCCGGAACCAACCTACACGGCGAAACGGACCTGAACAAAACAGCGCACACACCTAAACCCCACGACACACTACGGAGAGGCACGCGGGGAAAATTAGGGACCAAATGGGGGACTAGTTGATGACAGACAGGAAAACCAAAACAATTAATTAAAAACAGGATTCAGTCCCTAAACCTAAAGGTCGTGCGATTATTCCCTGCACCGGGACCGTGGTCAAGTCATGCCCCAATGGCATAAAACGGCTTTCAAAGTCCAACGAATTAGGTGCACAACATGTTTCACCTCACCAGACAACCATCAAAAGGAAAAAGACCACACCTGAAAGACATGAGCCTGCCTGATCCAGTTTCATGTAGTGTTGCCAAATGTCGCTGTGAAATTGCTGCAGAATAAGAGGTTTCTGAATGTTCGGCACAACTTCACTCAGTAGAAAAGAATTTCACAAGGATCTCAAGGGACGACAGGAGCCGCGGGACATCGCAAAATGGTGCATAACCGTAAGGCAAGCTGTTGCACTTTACTTAAACGAATTACTAAGTTAAAATGTGTGAATTCAGAATTCAAGACGGTCGACACTCACCCTGAAAAGGGTTGCCTCAAATGGCTCCATGGCACCATGTCGGAGCCACCATGGAAATCACACTAGACAAGAATGGATCATTATATGATCCGGCAGGAACTGAATCCTGAAACATGCAGATTAGATATGAAACAACGAAATTAACGATGCACCCTACGAATAATGGAAGTCTCGGCGAAATTCTGAGGAAGGTTCTGATGCAGGCAATACAGATTGTGGCAACCGTGAAGAAATAAATAAATAGAAGTTGAGGTTCTTGGGTTGAGCCTCTTCCCATCAGCAGACATGGACAATTGAATGGAAGCAAACCCTGAACAACAGGTGATCACAACAACGCAGGTACGTCACTGGACGTCTCCAGTGATATCCTCAGGACACTGCAGAGAGCTTTGTTAAGTGGAGCTCTGCAGGCCTGCTCCACTCCCCTGCATTGAATTTAGAATTAGAAAGGGAGAGGACAAAGGAAGAAAAAGAGAGAGAAGTTTTACATCTATTCAGATGTTACACACACACAGAAAACACACATCCACGCGATACACAGATCAGTGTAATATTTGAGACGAGGACTTATGAAAGAATGGTGATGCAAGTCCTTGCTTGCTTGTTGCCACTTCACCCTAGGCTCAGCAATAGTTGCCCCAGTGCCAAGGAATTCTCGTGGCTACTCGGGATTATCAGAGTGGAGATTCTCGGCCCAAGTTGGTGTCCCTGACATCCCCTGACCCAAATTTGTGTCGGCGCAGGGGTGGACTTCAGTGACTTCAGCAGTTGCCCCCGGTTGCCCCCGGTTGCCCCGCTCGCGCCCCAAGCCGCAGTCCAGCTGTCCCACTAGGAGGTCATCTACTCCGAACCGCCCTTACATATCATCGAGGTGCGGTGGAACCGCTGCATCTAGCGGTTTTTGATGGTTTTTGCGGGCGGTCGCTTTATTGTTTATGTTAGGCATTGGATGACATAGGTGTCTCGTGGGCTCATATCATATATTAACTTATATTAACTTCTTTGCAAACATCGGTGCCATTCATTTCTTCCAATGCCAGCAAGGCACGGTCGTGCCAGCATGCCTCATTTCAACGCCTTTTTGCATCTCACGGGCTTGTTACAAAATGTGATGCTCCAATCTCATGGATTAAAGACATTTTTCTGCATCACATTTCTAGTTGGTGGATGTTGGTGGTTTCAACATGTTCCATGTTCTTTTTCGACCCTGGAATGACGATGCTGAAGCACCATGGACCACCAACCCTGCCAGGAGGACGAGGACTCCGAAGTCTTTCAGCGCTTGGAAGATTTTGCTGCAAGGCATGCCTTGTACAGCGCTCGCTGGTGTCCCAGCATGTTTGAAGCATAGGCACAGGTTTGGAATGGCAGGGATGGGGCTGGGTTAACGGTTAACGCTTAAACATTATTATATTACCTTTTGATAGTGTATACCAGCATGTAACAGCTATCTTCGTTTGGAATCGCAAGAATAACATAGGTCAGTAAGAAGGGCAGAAGCCTCATGTAGGCCTGAAGACCATTTACTGATCTCCAGCACGCAGATATCCATTTGGCAAATCTGGGTTTTTAACATGCCACCACTAGTCCTGTTGGGCATCCAATTTTGGCCCAGTGCCATGTCACAAGCCTTGGCTGTCAGCACCATGTCGGATGGCTTCATAAGGTACTGGTGCGCTTTGAACTCCATGACGGCATCGGATCTGGAGCAGTTCGCCCAACTTCCTTGTTCCATCATATCTGAAGGCTACCGCCATCATTGGGATCAGTTGAGCCGTTGTTGAAGAGTAAATCTGTTCATGGTGCACTGGATCTTTGCGCAGCATTCCAATGTTAGAGTCACAGAAGAAGTCAAAAGTAAACACTGTCATTGATTCATGATTTCCATTGATTTCCAATATACGAGAAAGAAGTGCTCGCAGCAAAGACATTAAAGGTAAAGGGCAAACTTTAACAGCTCATTTCTGACTAAGTTGACAAGTAGACTGTCACACATCAGACAGAGGCTGTTGATGACCCGTGCCATCCCCTGCCCTAAAAAAACTGAGTTGAGATGAGATTCTCTGAAACTGAGGAGCCATTCCCCCCACATGCTTTTATCATCTTTTATCATCATTTTCTCATTTTTAAACATCATTAAAAAGGCCCAATGGCGATGAATGCTGGCCCGACTCTCCTGTGACCACTTCCAGCCAGGGCTCCAACGGCAGCTCCTATGGCTTTGCGCCCCTGATGAGCCGCTAGATCATGCTAGATTCATTCAGGTCATGAACATATATATATATATATATACGTAGATCAGGGGAAAACAGATGATGGGCAATTCACATGGATAATATATCCATCTATCTATCACTCTCTCTCTCTCTCTGTGCACTCATATGACTCATATGTATATATATAATATACAGTACACGTATTTATTTTCGTGCACTTGACTTCCTGTGACAAAAAGAGGCATGGTTCAAATTCAAAGAAGCTCAGCGGTTCAGCGACCGTCCAGGAATGCCTCGGAAGCTCTTCCAGTCTTTCAAGAGCTCCTGCATGACTTGGGAATGGCGGATGTTCCTACAGAGGTCACACGAAAATTTTGGCAACTCCTGCAGGTGCAGATGGGATGATTTTCCCTCTGGTAAACTAACATAGCTATAGAAAATGGCCCATGTATAGATACTTTATAATTTACCGTATACCTATCAAAAAGGATGATTTTCCAGAACCATGTTTGTTTACTGGAGGGTATTTGACCCAAATGCGAACAATGTGGGCAGTCGCAGACAATGCTTTCATCCGAAAATCCCACAAAAGGCGTTTTTCGATGTTTTTCGTAGTATCAGGTAGCAATTCCATGGCGTCTCAGGCAGCATGTGTCTACCTAAACCAACTTGTGCATGGCAACAGCATATTGACATATTGGCAAGGTTGGTAGGTCAATGATGATGCCACTTGTTCAGGTCTGGAAGTACAACAGCTTTGAATACAGCGATGATCCTGTTGCCTCTGCCATCTACTTGCAAGCATCGTTCCACTCACATGATGCCTGGCACGCAAGGTGTTTGCAGGGCGAAATCCCGATGTTGGTTGTAGACACTGGTTAGTTCCTACGCATCCAGGCATCCCATTGTTTCTTTCACTTCGTAGCTTTGATCCTTGCTAATAGGTCTAAAGCGCTAGTCCTCCACTAATTGGTGATTAAAAACATCTTCTAAACATCTCCATTGTTAATACTTTTCCTTAGTACTTTGGACAATGATCCATCCCAACTGACCAATATAAAGGCTGGGTCGGGGCCCCATCGATTGTTGTGAGCTGTGCCATAGCAATGGCAGCTGCTCACTGTACATGATGGAACATAATAAAGAACACCACCCCATAAACAGAAAAATAACTTGTCATATTTCGGCCATGTATCAATCATTTGAGAATTCTAATTATAACCGTCATTTCGGGAATCATCTTTTTTTTGGGCAGAATTGCATCAATCACCATTTGCCATTTACCCAAGATATAGCCACAGGACTTCCATGCAGTTAAGGACTGTAATCCCAATGCCAACTGGGTCGCAGATGATGCTGGCCTCACCCTGCGTGCACGGCATTTCATCCCTGAGCCTTGGCGTTTGCCACTGGGAAACGGGGGTCTCCCTGAGCCAATTCCTGTGACAATTTACGATTCACATCGATTCACCATTTGCAATGTGTACAGTACATTACAGTACCACAGATGACACACACAGAGACTCATATATATTATATATAGAATTATAATTATATATATATATACATATTATGCACAGTTATGTTATATGGTTTGCAGGCATATTTAGACTGTATACTTATGTACCTATTTTATCTATATATATATGCGTATTTACTGTATACGCATATTTATGGTTGTATACCTACATAATTACATAGTATATGTGTACACACATATGCATGGATACATGTAGACCTATTTGTCAGTATGAGGCCACAATCTTAATACATGTGTATTTGGATTTGGGCTAAGGCAGGGCAGGAGGTGACCATCAGCTACCTTTCAGATGAGGATCAGCCCTGGCCTAGCGTTTCTAGGTGCAAAGCTTGTCATGTGATCCCAAAGAACGGGAAACAACTACAAAAGATCAAAGAGTAGCAGGTGATGGTTCATTATTATTTTCCCCATGATAGAAATTGCCATGTTGGGCGTACGACGCACACCGCCAAATGATATGATGCTGACACTGAAGACGATACATCAAAGCTGAACTGCGGAGGAGCTCTTTGAATCAACGTCCCAACGACGGATGCGTTTGAAGATCTCAAAGGACAAGATATGGGAGATGCGTTTACACCTGTACACAATGTACACAATGGTGCCAGTGCCATTTGTGGTGTGCACCTATTTCAAGGATGGACTGGAACAGTGGCTGGATGTTCTCATCGGGTGTTTCCATGACAAGAAGATTACAGCATAGGGTGTTTCCTTACGTTACATTAACATTTTTTGTCCTGAAGAACCGAAGCCCTCAAAGTGGCAGGTGTGCCACCCACTAGGACTATATAGATACATGGCTTGACACACTTTAAAAGCTGCCATGCGCTATCAAATCCTACATCTGGGTCCATCGATCAATGGCCAATGAATTTGCCAATATCTACATATTGCCTAGGTATATCACTAACAAATGTTCGGTGTAAGAAATCCTCATGACTCATGACCTTGGATCTTGCCTGAACATACCTGAATAATGCCTGGTGTCTATAGCCCAATATCAGTAACTTCACCGTAAAAACAACAATAAACCCACCAGACCATATCCCACCATTCCTTTATCACATTACCTGGGCTGGTTGGGGGGTCGTCTGTGCACGTCAAAAGTAGGTCGTTTGTGCACGTCAGACGTTGGTCGTCTGTGCACGTTACTTTTGTGTGATTTTGTCATTGTATCTCTGTAACATGATTCTTCTTGTTGCTTTTTTCTTCACATCATCACACAACTCATCACTGTGTGTTTTTTTCCTCACATCTCTGTGTGGGGTTTTTGTTTTTAGGCTTGTATTCCGTGCCTTCTCCTCCTTCTCCTCCTGCGTTGCTCCTCCTCTCACACAACTCCTCTCATCTCACAACTCACACAACTCATCTCACACAACTCAACTCACTCAAGAGCTGCTTTCGTGTAGCATTTGGTGGAGCTGCTTTCGTGTAGCAGGCTCGGCACTGGCTGCTGCTGGAGTTGCTTTCGTGTGGCAGGCGCGAGAGTTTGACTTTCTGCAGGCAGCAGCACGTGTTGCTCCTGGAGCTGCTTCTGCGTGCTATGGGGACTTCCGGCGTGCGCTTGGACCCAACTCATTTCACACAACTCAACTCTTTCAATTCATCTCACACAACTGAACTCACTCAACTCATCTCACTCAGCGTTCCTCACTCAACTTCACTAAACTCATCTTTTGTGTGCAGAGGAACATGAACGCTTTTGTCTCCCCCCCCCGCTCCTGCCCAAGACTATGTTCAGGGTGCAATGCTTCAGATGACAGGCGATCAAGGTGCAGTGCTTTTGTGTGCAGAGGAACATGAACGCTTTTGTCTCCCCCCCCCGCTCCTGCCCAAGACTATGTTCAGGGTGCAATGCTTCAGATGACAGGCGATCAAGGTGCAGTGCTTTTGTGTGCAGAGGAACATGAACGCTTTTGTCTCCACCCCCCACCCCCAACCAAACCCTAAATGGCTGAGTCAAGTGATGTTTTAAATCCATGGATCCCACCCTTGTTCCCAGCATCAATGATGCTTTTGTCCCCCCCACCCCCCAGCCAAAGCCTAAATGGCTGGTACCCAGCATCAATGTGCGCGGATGACCGCTCTTTGTGCGCGGATGACCCGGTTTCTCTGTGCGCGGATGACTCGTTTGCAATGTGCGCATGTGCGCAGATGACCCGTTGACCACCTGGGCTATACCCAAATTTCTCCAAGTGGGGCAGGACTTCCACTGCTGCTGCCAGCGCTGTGCCGAGCTATGGGACCGCAGCCGTGGGGTGCGGTGCCAGTGCGGCCGCCTGCGCTTTCTGGACGTGGAAGGCGGGGATTGAAACCACTGCTCACATCAAAACTAATCCCTAATGATTAGCCGGATTACGGATTAGGGGTTTACGGTTTGTTTCTGGTACCAAAGATCAACGGTTTCGTTTGCTTACCGCAGGGTTACATTGATGTTTGCTTCAATAAGGGGTATCAATGAGTATTGTTGATATGGGAGGTGTTCATTTGATGTGGGTATTGCCAAAGCCCTTGGGCTGCAAAGGGGTGAGGTTGAGCGCTTCAAAACACTTGAGGTTGATATTGCTTTCAAAATGGGCACCGTTATTACTTGGTCGGTGAGATATGTGTATTTGGGATTCCTCGGTGAGATATGTGTATTTGGGATTCCTCGGTGAAAGGTTTGTGTGCGCACTGGTGATCCCAAAATGAGTGCTCCCCAGGTAGTACCACTTCGTTTTGGTATCACCAGTGCCCTTCCTAGCACCCCCTGAGCTTCGACTTTTTCTGTTTGCTTGGGCACCATTAGTGGTTGGTCGGTTGTAGACAAGGGTCAAGAATGTGCGTACTTGGCGTTCCTACGGTGAAGGGTTTGTGTGCGCACTGGTGATCCCAAAATGAGTGCTCCCCAGGTAGTACCACTTCGTTTTGCTATCACCAGTGCCCTTCCTAGCACGCCCTGAGCTTCGATGTGAAGGGTTTGTGTGCGCACTGGTCCAAAATGAGTGCTCCCCAGGTAGTACCACTTCGTTTTGGTATCACCAGTGCCCTTCCTAGCATCCCGTGAGCTTCGAATTTTTCTGTTAGCCTGGGCACCACAAGCAGTTTCAAGGTTGTAGGCAAGTCGCAAGGATGTGTTTGGTGTTCCTTGGTGCAAGGTTTGCGCGCGCACTGGTGATTCCAAAATGAGTGCTCTCCAGGTAGTACCACTTCGTTTTCATATCACCAGTACCTTTCCCAGCACCCCTTCAAATGCGCATACAAGCTTGAAACGGGCACCGCTATTAATTGGTCGGTTATAGGCACGGATGTTTGTATTTGGGGTTCCTCGGTGAAGGGTTTGTGTGCGCACTGGTGGTCCGTTGGTATCACTAGGGCTCTTTCAACAAGTTGTGGCTCGATGATCTGTGTATTTTCAAATGCCCCCCAGCAAAGGACAAAATATCCGAGGGCCGCACTATCAACTTTGTTTTCTTGCATTTGTTTTCCACTCATGAAGGGTTGCGGATTACGGATTACACCGGTTTACAACACGGACCCAGATTATCAGGATTACGGATTAGTTTTGCGGCTTGCCGGTTTCGATGTGAACAGAACCACCGAGCAGTGAAGAAATAAGGGATCTGGGATGATCTGGGGGCATTTTATCCCCAACAAGATGGACTCATGGGGATTGATACTGGTAAGCCAGAGCTCACCAGGTCAACCCAACAGCAACGAAACTCCTTCCTTTTTCTACCTTTCGCTTTGATCTGGGGTCTCGACCAGAAAAGGCAGCTGACAGTCGCAGCCAATGCAATATGGAAAATTCAAATGCAAAATCAAAATGTTGAATGTGGATTCCAAAATGTGCACTTCTCGATTTGTGCGTGAACTCTCTTGCATGCAGGCAGTGCAGGGTCTGTCTCTCTTGCACTCCCCCTCAGTATGGTCGTCAGTCACATACTGACAAGGTAAAAAAGGAAAATTTTCCGCTCAAGCTGCCCATTCATCGATTCGTTCTTGACATCTCACGCACATGCTATACTGAACTGCTTCTCCTTTGTGAGGGCATAGAGAGTCAGTATGAAATCTTCCGGGATATCCAGTGATCAAAATTGGAAATCCAGGTGGCGGAAGGCCTCTTGGCCTAGTGACTTCACGGCATGTTGGACACCACCTTGCCGGGCGTGCAGGTCCAACTCGAGGATTGGTGAGATATGGGCACTGATGCGACAGGTGATAGACCTTTCCATATTGAGTTCTGAGCACACCAAAACCTGGACCTGGCAGATCCTCTCGATCTTCTGGTGGATTGAACCTCAGACGCTCTCGGATTTCACTGACTTCTCTTTCGATGTTCTGCAGCTCATTCATAACCGCTTGACCCATTCCATCTTGTGAGTCGGTGTCTCCAGACATCTCTGAGCTGGAGCTTTCTTCTTCTTCTCTTTCAGGGAGGAATTGGGGGCGCACCGCATCAGCGGGCCCAGCAGGCGTTCGAGATGGTCCTTCTCCTGGCTCACCATCCCGCACCTGAGAGCGGAGGCGGACTGAGCTTTCGCTCCTTCCCTGCTCACGTTCTGGCTGGAGGCGGACTGGGTTTTCACCCCTTCCCTGCTCACAGCCTGGCTGGAGGCAGACTGGGTTTTCACCCCTCCCCTGCTCACAGCCACTTCTCCCTTTCTCTCCAATTTTCTTCTCTTCCTTCCCAGATGTCTTCTCTCCTCGGGCTTCAGGGCGACTTCGGACAGGCGCAGTCAGAGCATTTCTCTGTCTCATCCATCTTACTCCGACCTTCCAAAGCCATTGGAAGAAGAAAGTCAGCAGCACTGTTCCAAGAGCAAAAACTGCCAACATCATCCAGAGTTCCACAAATCTTTCCCCTTCCTCTTCTTCTTCTGACTCTCCCTTCGCCATGTTCAAGAGGGCAATCGCTGTGATCAACCTCAACAAATCCTCACTGGTCTTCGCAGACTTCATTTTTTCTCCTTTGGATTCTTTCTTTTCCTCTTTCTCTTCATCTTCCATCTTCTGTGTTGGTGGGCTGCACATCATCAGGAGCCCCTTGAGGTGGTCCAATCTCGCCAAAGACATTGGTTTCGTGCCGATGTCTGCCGTCATATCTTCGCCAGGCAAGTGTTGAATGGCCCAAAGGCCTGACAAAACTGATTGGCGGGCAAAGGACGCCCTGGTCCTCAAATGCCTTGTACGCCAACTGCCTCCATCAGTTGAGACAATGGCCAGAGCAGACTGTGAATCAGTGAAAGCTCCTCTTTGGACTGGTCCTACCAATTCGTCCACCACCGCAGCAACCGACTCGCCTGCACCCATGGCTTCAACCAACTCCGCTAACTCCGCTTCAGCGGTAGAGAGCGTCACCAGGTGTTGTCTCCCAGCACGCCAGAAGATTGGTGATCTGTTGAGGGTGATGACGAAGGATCCAATTGATTCTTCATCTCCAGGGGCATAGCTGGCGTCAGAAAAAACCTGAATTTTGATTGGTTCTTGGCCATCATCTTGGTAGGCCAAACCTTCAGCACAAGTCCTCAGCAGATATCCTCGAACTTGGTCTGCTGCTTCTAACACTGACATGGTGGCCTTGGTGACATTCGATCCCAAGCGGGACAGACTGTACATCAAATCTGGTCTCGTTCTCGTCAGAACCCAAAGTAGTTCTCCAACTGCTTTCTGACATTTTCGCACCGCTTCGAGGGTTGGAGTCTGAGGGTCTGGGCTCATTGAGGCTTGATCCTTTGTGATGGGAATTCTTTTGGAAGAAACTTCTGTTTCTTGACGTTTGACCATGTCTTTGATGTACGACTCTTGAGTCACATGCCATGTGCAACGACCATCGATGCCTGTGGAAGTGGAGATTTCCATCCCCAGGAATCTGATGGGGACCTCCCCCACGGTCTCTGGACAGGACGTGGTCCAGGTCTCCTGGAACTTTCGCGCCACAGCTTCGGCAATCTTTGGGGGCGCTGCGATCAAAATGTCATCAACGTACGTCATCACCAGGCCGTACTTGATGTTCATCTCTCGATTTTCATCTTCGCTCCCAAGCTTCTCCAATCTCCAAAGATTCGGCTCTGAGTCAAGCTGTCTCAGCTGCAGCTTGATTGTTTCTCCTCCTTCTTCCACTTCTATCTCAAAACTTCTCATCTTTCCATCTCTGCACACTCCCCACAACCTTGGTGACCTTCTCAGTCCATACACCGCTTTTTTGGGACGATAGAGAGTGCCAACAGGGAGGCACCCCTTCTTCACAAAGACTGTGGGTGGAGCAACCAGGATGTAGTTAGGCTGGTCTTCTTGATTGACATCCGCATTGAGAAAGGCAGTGCGGATATCCAGGGATATTCCAAGCCATCCAAAACGGGATGCCAGCCAGAGCAAAATTCGCAGAGCTGTGGCGTCTGCGCCAGAGCTGTAGGTCTGTTCATCCTCTCTCTTCTCTTCATAATTCCCGCAGATGACCCATCGCACCTTGTGTTTGGCTCCCCCGGGGGCAGGCTTCTTTGAGTACACCACCTTGGATGGTATGCACTCCAGCTTCACTCCCTTTTTGAGGAGCTCTTTCTCCACCTCCTTCACCTGTTCTGCTGTGAGCTCTTCTAACGCTTCTTTCTCCTCAAGCATTGAACTTATCTCACTTTTCGCAGCTTCTTCCCATTCCTTCCAGTTGTTCCACACCTCTTTTGGCGAGATGATCTTGGTCTGCAAGATTTCCTCTGACTCATCCATGTTTTCCACAATCTTTCTCAAAGCTCCTATGACTGCCATCTCATCTCTGATTGTTTCTTCATCATCCTCAACCATCGCTCGCATCTCCTCTTCAATGATCCTCCGGATCTTTGCCTTGAGTTTGCACCTCTCTGCCTCTTCGCTCTCTTGTGACGTCATGCTGGCGTCCAAGCTCCTCACTGATGTCTTTTCTCTCAACCTCCTTCTTGACGAAAGATCATCCAAGATCTGAGTCTCCAAGCCTACCCAGACCCCATGCATGACCGGCTCTGACGTCTTTTTCATCAAAACTTTTGAGACTCTAGGTGCTTCTCCATCCTTCCACACCCAATGCCCATGTTCCTCCACTGATGGACTCAGATATCTGAAGGTGTCCACAGTAGGGTCAAAGCTCCCCCGCTTCCAAGTTCTCTTCCTCACTCTTACCTCCTCAAAAAAGGGTGGAAAAGATGGAACTTGATCAAGCCGGACGCACCTGTTGATCTCGTTGATGTATCTCAGAGCCCATGGCCACCACTCTGATTTGACTCTCGCATGGTGGAGGACTCTTCTGATCTGTGTCTTTGTTGACTTAACAGTCACTTCTGCCCGTCCATTTCCTCGAGGATCATCACCTGCAGTTCGGCTCAAAATCAAGCCTCTTGATGATGCCCATTTTCGAAAAGAGCCAGAGAATTCATGGCCTCGATCAGAGTGGATTTTGGCTACAGTGAAGCCATCAACTTTCAGCTTGATCAGCATCTCCATCGCAGTTGCTGATACCTCTCGAGCAGTCTTGGTGATCATAGGAAGGGCAAGTCGAAAGATTCTCACCTCTGTCTTCTCCTCCAAATCACCTTGTGCCTCCTCCTGTGCTTCCTCACATTGATCTTCCACCTCCAAATCTTCACCTTCTTTTTCTACCTCCTCTTGAACCTCAAGCTCCTCATCTTCGATCAATGGCTCTTCACCTTCCAACTCCTCCTCTGGGGGCTGGCACATCTTTTCTGTCCCTTTCGGAACGCGCCACACCAGAGCTCCAGCTAGAAACCATCTAGCTTGCCCACCACCCATGTCATACGCTGGCTTGAATGGACCAGCGACATCCAAAGAGAGAGTGCCAGTTTGAAGATGCTTCGCACGCCGATGAGGCTCTTGTTGTTGCAATGTCTCTTGACATACTTTGCAATCTTTTCGATAAGGCACATGACCGAAAAGGATGTGATCATCCCATGACATCGGGGCCAACCTGGCCTTGGACTTCAAGGTTTGCTCCTTGATCGCTGATGCTAGCATTCTCATCAACCCAGGTGGCCAACGAGCAAGATCTTTTGATGACCGTACTCCCCCACTTTGTGATTTGCCTTTGATTTGGAAATCTTCAGGGGCCAAGTCCAAAGAGGTTCCCAGAGTTGTAGGCTTTGTTTCTTCGCCTCCTAGGCTCTTCTGAGTGACATGTGTTTCCTTCAGAGAAAACTCCTTCTTGATCTCCTGCCATTCCCACTGATCCCAAAACGATACGACCTCAGGCATGTAGTGCTTTGGAGAGGAAGGTTGTTCCAACACAAAGGCCAAAGGGTGATCATGCCCTCGTGCTCGCCGGGAGTAAGAGGCAATCATAAACAAAAATATTTGACGCCAAAGGAGAATGTCATCCTCTTTGACCATCTCTTCCTCCTCCAAAGACATGCTTTCTTTTCCATATTCTTCACCTCCCCAAGCACGAACAGGCCGAGGAGCTGTGTCACAACCAGGAATGTCATAGTGCCGGAGAACACTCCTGGAGCGGCAATTTGGACCGCCCAAAACACCCAGCAGCTTCCCTTGTAGTGCAGCGAGGACCAAAGCAGCATAGAGGCCATCATCCGGCAACATATCATGTTGCGGGCCTCTCTTCAGATCAACTTCCAGCAGGAACTTCTCTTCTCCTCCACATTGACGCCAGGCCTTCTCAAAAGTGAATCCAGAATTTTCCCCAGCATAAAGGTGGAGAAGAAATCCATCACGCTGCATGACCTTTCTCCATCTTCGATTGCATGGGATATCACCCCACTGCCCAGGTCGAACAGGCAATCGACTTTTGATGTGGTGTGGAAGCTTTGAGAGCACAGGGTGAGCTTCCACCACAGCTTGCATCCATGCATGTTCATCGTTCATCTCGTGACCTCTCTGCAAACCTTGATTGGCATCCTCTATCTCAGAAATGAGGTCCAATGCCAGTTGATGACTCACCTGGGGACATCCACTTTGTTGAGTTACTTTCAAATCCCCTCTGCAAGGGTGATTCACCACCAGCTGACCTTCATTCCATGTGATCGTGCATCCCAGCTTCTCTGTGAGCTGGCCCATGGGGACAATCGGCTCCTTGGACGCATCAGGCGAAATCATCGCCTTTCCAGGAGACATCCTCAATTGAGTTCGCCGTCCATCAGCTAGAGCTACCCCAACCACTGGGTAACTTTCCACATGCTCCCCAACTTTCATAGGTCGTAGAGGATGAGTGGCACCTGAGTCAATCAGTCCTCCTTGATCTCCAGTCACCATACGCTGCAGCTTGAAGACCTTCTGCTTGTGACGGAGGGAATTCAGCTGCTGCTGAAGTCTATCCATCAATTCATCTTTCCTTCAACTTCTCTTGTCGTGCCTGAGCTTGCTGACGCTGCAGATGACGGTGCTGAAGTTGATATGCTCTTCAAGACCTTGCTGGCTTCTTCTATCAGATCTTTCATCGCATCAGGTGACGATGCGACACTTTCTTGTGCCTCTTTCTTGTTGTTGCCCTTGTCCTCACCCTCTGACTTCGCCTGCTTGGCCTTTGGAGTGAACTTCTCTGGAGATGACGGAGACGACTTCGGTCGATTACAGCTCGGCGCCAAATGCTGTGAGCTGCCGCAGACATAGCATCTCCTCACTTCATCCCTTTGCTCGTGTGACCACGTGCATTCACGACCTTTTCTACATCCACCTTCAGTGAGATAGTATTTGCATTTCTGCCTTGGCCTCTCTTCTTCACTCCTCTCTTTGTCTTTTCCTTTTCCCTTACCCTTTTCAGCTGAGTCCACCTCAACGGCCTTGATCTTCGGAGCTTCTGTGTCTTTCTTTGTGGGTATTGGCATGACCTTCTTTTCAGTGATCGCCAACTGCTCAAACTCTGCCAGAAGGTGGGCTGCGAGTTGATCCACTGATGCCGACTTTGGTGTAGCGTCCACTGCCAGGTTGTTACGGACAAGAGAGACTCGAAATTGCAAGTCTCGATGACTCTCCAACACCTTCTTGGTCATTCGATTCAGCCCTTTCAGTAGTATGGCCGGATCTGGTTCAACTGCTCCGACCTCAGCTGCTCTCCGTCTCCGACGCAACCAACGGCGAATGGCACCAGGGGCATCATGTATGTTGGTGATCTCTGAGGGGTCCTCCAGGCTTTTGAGTAGGTGT
Organism: Cladocopium goreaui; assembly: GCA_947184155.2. Lineage (NCBI taxonomy): Eukaryota > Dinophyceae > Suessiales > Symbiodiniaceae > Cladocopium > Cladocopium goreaui. The sequence continues at coordinate 239,868 of CAMXCT020006697.1, forward strand.
TGTTTTTCTGCAACTCCACTAGGACAGTATGTTGTGTACAGGTATGTGAGCACCCCGTACACATTCAGCCTTCTTGCCGCCACCAGCTCTTCTTTGCATCCTTCCGGAATTGCCTTCATGACCATGGTGAAGACACGCCGTTCCAGTCTTTGCCACCGCGCTTGCTGAAGACTATCAGGCACTGCAAAACCATGATTGAGCCTGTCCAGAGGTGACATGGAAACGTGTTTGCGATACCAGGCTTCCACTTCTTCAGTCATCAGAGTCCACCAATCGTGGGAGGTTGTGGACAAGTCTGAGATTATGGGATTGAGCAGCAACATCCAGTCTCCAAGTTGCAAAGGCCCAGTCCCAGACGTCCACGGCATCAGATCAGGTAGATCCGGGGAGCCTGAGCGCACCACTTCCACGCCCATTACACTTCCTTCTTCTCCTCGTCCATCTTGAATCTTCTTCTGCAAATCTCGCATCGATTGAACCATCAAGCACATCAGCTCCATGGATTGAGTGTTGAAGTCAGCGCTGTTCTTTTGACTTCCTTCTGGGGGTCTCTCGGCCTCCTTTTCTTGTCGGTCGGCTGACCCTTCCTCCTGTGGGGGTCTGCCAGCCTGCTTCGCTTGTCGGTCTGCTGACCCTTCCTCCTGTGGGGGTCTGCCAGCCTCCTTAGCTTGTCGGTCTGCTGACCCTTCCTCCTGCGGGGGTCTGCCAGCCTCCTTTGCTTGTCGGTCTGCTGACCCTTCCTCATGTGGGGGTCTGCCAGCCTCCTTGTCAAAAGTCTTTTCAAGATTCTTTACACCCGCGCTGCTTTCTTTCGACAGGCTATCAGGTGTGGCAAAACGAACTTCAGAGTCACATGGTTGAACCTCCGTGGCATGAATCCTAGACCTAAGCCTCTGATTCTCTTCCAGAATTGATCTCATCAATTGTTTCATCTCTTCTCGTTCTTTCTGGTCTTGCATCATCCTATGGTGCAACATGGAAAGCTGGTGGTCTCTGTCCCTCAGCTCTTCGCTAAATCTCTTCTCTTCTGACTCCAAAAAACCAGGTCGCGGCACCACTGTCGAAAAACTGGGTCCCACTGGTCCATAGAGCCAAGGAGCTTGCTGCTGAAGCAGGTTGAACTGATGGATCTGCTCTGGTGTGAAAAGCGGGGTCTGTCCCATTCCGAATTCACTGGACTTCACATCTTGAGGGGTGACAGCAAGTTCTTTTGGAGAGGTGCCCAAATGTCCAACCTTTTGAATTTCTTCAATATTCTTTTCCATACTACCTATCCCTTCTTCCCCTCTTTTCCCATCTCCTCCATTTGAGATCGCTGGTGTGGATCCCTCAGATGCCGAAGAGCTCTTCAAGAAACTCCCAGGTGGCTGCTCTGGAGGTGGAGTCGACGGCAACGCAGGGCGGTGAGAGACAGGGAGGCTCGGAGATGGACTTTGGGAAACACTTTTCAAAACTTCAACCTCTTGTTCACCTTTCTGCCTCAAAGCTACTTGCTGTTCATCCCTTTCATCTATTCGTTTGTCTTCTATGGGCAATTCCCCAGCTTCTCTTGTTTCAGATTCCATTCTAATCTGCGCATCTTTCATTTCCTTCATCCCTTGATCCAACTCTTGCTGAGTGGCTCTTCTTCGTTGCATCATTGCTTGGAGCCTAGTCTTGGGCTCATAACCTGGTAAGCCAGAGCTCACCAGGTCAACCCAACAGCAACGAAACTCCTTCCTTTTTCTACCTTTCGCTTTGATCTGGGGTCTCGACCAGAAAAGGCAGCTGACAGTCGCAGCCAATGCAATATGGAAAATTCAAATGCAAAATCAAAATGTTGAATGTGGATTCCAAAATGTGCACTTCTCGATTTGTGCGTGAACTCTCTTGCATGCAGGCAGTGCAGGGTCTGTCTCTCTTGCAGATACCGAGGACCAGTTTTAGGGCCCGGTGTCCCATATTTTGCCCAGAGGTGATGCCGCCTAGAAATCACTGAACTGACTGGGAACTTCACCTGGCAATGCAGCATGCCCATTGAGAAACAAAAACATGTATAGATGATAGTGATTTTGCCTCAACCATATGGGATGGTTCCAGCCAGCCATGTGATTGTCAGAGAATAGTACATCATGGGACTGTTTGCATTTAGATCTACACTGGCTGGATGTTTAATTCCAGGTTTCCGAGCCTTTGGATGATTTTTTTCGGTAATCAACATGTTAATGGCTGGATTGACTCGAGACCTGTGGGAGATTGTGGGAATGTTGTCAGGTTCTATGCTGTCACCCTGCGATGCTGGATGCAATTGGCCATCAGTGGATGAAGTGCTGAGGAGAGAAGAACTTCTGGTGCTGCTGTGCAGGTCCGCTCACAGTATTTCATGGCCATGATATTCCAACTTAAACATGTTCAACATGGGTTTTGAATCGGCTTATGGTTTCATCATGACCGGGAAGTTGCCAGTTTTTCCATGGGAAAATGATTCAACTCTACTGATGTGATGCTTTGATGAGGGGATTTTCCATGTCATGTCGAATTACCGGAGGGCATTTGTCCAGTACATGAAGTACATCCTGAAAGAGGAGGGAATGCCTTTTTCGGCAGCAAACCATACCCATGGGGCCCATGGACAGAGACGCTTGATGATGCCG